>JABFEB020000132.1:17432681-17446571 GCA_019775895.2 Stomatorhinus ivindoensis
TTCACCATGCCAGTGCGGTACAGGGGATGGCCCAGTGGAATCACCATGCCAGTGCGGTACAGCGGATGGGCCAGTGGAATCACTATGCCAGTAATCTTTCCACAACGTTGTTACTTTGCTCCATAATGTGTTAGAAACCGAATTCGATGTCATTTACAAAGCTATCTATGAGGGTAAAAGCACTAATCTGCTTGGACGCTGGCTGTGCTGTTTTACCTTAAGCAGCTTAGCTTAAAAAGAAAGGAAAATCTGGCACGAAGGTGGCATCTCATCTCACAATTTGTTAATAAAATACAACTTTTTGGGGGAAAGTGAAAATTAGGAAGTTGAAACACCATGCTATTTAAGTGCATAGAATCTTTAATACAGGTCCTTAGAGAATTCATACATTTATGAATCTTGCTACAGAAATCTAGAATCAGTTTCTGCTACAGGGCACAACAGCAAGTTGATCGCCCTACCTAAACCTGATAGCAACCCCCTAACCCTAACCCTACCTAAACCTGATAGCAACCCCCTAACCCTAACTCTACCTAAACCTGATAGCAACCCCCTATGCCTTGTTACCCATAATCCCCAGCTACGCACTCAGCACTAACTCTTTAAGAACAGATGGAACACTGCAAGATAATGTTAGGATCATTGAAAAAGTAAACAGCACAAAGTGCATGTTGGGATATCTCAGTTTTAAAAGGAAAATTCTTAGGCATAGTTAAACATGAAAAAACAAGGTTTGACAGACTGACGCCTCGATACAAAGCACCGCCGCTACAAGGCAGCCTTTACGTGCAGCGTTAGCATTAACCATACGGTCACCACACCCTCCACTGGGCGTCTTGGAGACTCCAGAAAACAGCCTCCCTTCTCTCCAGCGTTCCCAGGAGGAAGGGCGCTGATGTTATTACCGCACGGGTCGGCTGGGCGGTGAGACCGTCTCACAGAAACATTCCTCTGCCAAATCCAGAAGCCATGCAGAAAAAGCGAAACGGGCTTCTTCCTGGTCAAGGGTCCTGCCCATCTTATAATAATTCAGAGATTTATCCTGTAATAGTCTTAGCTGCTGTAATTATTATGAACCTTTATACAACGTTAGCCTTCGGAAAGCCATCGCAGTTTAACTACAGGAGCCCCGAAGAACGTTTAATTACTAGTTTATTCACACATACAGCACTAATTACAATACAATGTCATAAATCTGGATTTTATTTCAGTTTAAGGAATCCCCAATCTGGAGCTGTGGAAGCTTTTATTGCAACAAGACGCTTTTCCAACAGATGCATCCATAAGCAGTGTGATATTCCTTCATAAAAAGCAGTGCTATAATCACACTGTGGTCTTTCCATTAGAAATTAACATCCATTACCTGTAACTGCTCGTACATAGCTGTGAAAATGCATCGTATCAGTGTAAGACAGAAATTCTTGGCAAGTGTGTAACAGTGTTTATGTACGAATAAATATACTGTATATTTTATAAAAGATGTTAGTACCATATATATATATATATATATATATTACATATATATACATTACATCTGTCAGATTTGTCTATATAATGCCCTAATGGGCAGAGATATCTGCTTATTCATGATCTGCATTAATGGGATAATGTATGACCCACTTAGATTAATCTTACAGACATTATTAGAGTGCGGTTGCCCAAATCTGTGTCATTACTGAACGATGAGAGTCAGTTAAATTATCTTAAAATGGTGTGGAAAAGGTCCAGCTGAATTAGGGATGGGAAGGGTCATTTCAGAAGGACCTGATGCAGGTGCCCACGATGGCAGCTTAGAGTCAAACCTCAATATGCAAAAACACCAGGCCACAGAGTTATGTGGCGCTTACAGTGCGGCACTCTGTCCAAATTTCTGGAACACTTTTCCACTTTGTTGAAAGTGGAGTTAATTCCCAACAACGCAGAAGGCTGAATGACATAAAGCAAAATATTACGAAAAGGCATTTATTTCAGAGGTAGCCATAGAAACCGTGTCAGTACTTCACACTCTCTGTGCTCTCTTCCGTTTGCAAACTCCCAGCAGCGTCACTCCAAGCTGCTTAGTCGCTACCAGCCCGTTAAATAATCCCCGGTCAGCAAGTCCGTCATGTTCCACAGTCCGCAACTCAGAAATTTTCTTACATTTATTTTTAAGTGTGTAAGGGTTGTCAGGTCTTCAGCACCTACCTCTCCTTCCTCACCGGAAGACAAACCGCAGGTTTGAGAGCTTCCTTCCAATTAAAACAAAATTCTCCAGATGACCACAGGGATTTTCAATAAGTACATGATGGGACGGACACGTGTTCCGTCACAGCCTCGCAGTCTGGCCTCCGGGGGCGTGAGGTGGCAGGGCGCCCGGGGGGGTGAGGTGGCAGGGCGCCCCCTAGCTGCTGTCCGATGGAACCAAATTCCCGGTTGTATCCAGCTGCATGCACCTACAGGTGCAAGCTGACACTGGGCACTCGCTGTGATCTCTGGGGGGGGGGGGGGGGGGGTCATGACATTTGTGAACAAAGCAGCTATTGCTAGAGGAGCCTGCAGATTTACAGCAATGTGTCACACATCTGTTTACAACCACATTTTTAAAGCTATTTTTCTGGTAGTAAGTGTACATTTGTTTAGAAGAAAAAAGCAGTTTTGCACAAAAAGATAAATTATCAGTAACACAAAAAAAAACCAAGAAGTTCAGTTCTCCAAAAAATCGCCGATATCTTGTTTGGGGACTAGATGACCCCCATTTTGGTCGCCAAACCCCTCCCAGGGCCACCACGGCTATTCCACATATTTGACGGTTTTCACCACCAGTTCAATGTATTAATTTCATTAGTTAAATTAAAGTCACTGAGGTACCGATTAACTATTCTAGTGGTCAAGTCAAAAAATATGTGGGTTTGCTGGACGGTCGCTGCAGATACCGGGGTGACTTTAGGAGACTTTAAGAGAGGTTTTGAAATGGCTAAGCTGACATACTCTGACAGACAGAAACATAACAATCATATAAATATCATTTTATCTAACTGCCTAAGACTTCTGCACAGTATTACATGTTCAAACAAGTTGAGCTCCTTTTCAGTCAAGACTCAGTCAAAAGAGAATGAAGAGCTCACCTGAACCAGGTCAGCATGTGACCTGCGTGTCCCCCATGGCGACAGTTGTGGCACCAGGTGAACCAGTTATTAAACTGGGCCAGCTTCTTATCCTTGCTGAGATCGACCTTTTCGTCCGATTTCCCAGTACCTAATAAACAATGATTTTGTTTTTATTACAAGCAAGTTCACTCTGTGTTTACACTCAGCATCCAGGGTCTAATATCATCACTTGCTTTGCTCTTCTATCGTCCAGATTCCAGTTCAGGACATCCAGAGCATCCAGTGTGACGGACAGTGCACACCCAGCCACCCGCCCCTCCGTCCCACCGTCACCTGGGCAGCTGGACACCGGCGTGCCCATGTTCATGAGACAGAGGGCGCAGCGTGGCAGCGGCTTGCGGCAGCCGGGACAGCTGGTGACTTTGGACTTGGTGGGCGAGCCGCTGACCCCGTACTGGCTGAAGCTGCGGCCCTGGTGGGGCATAGAGGAGCAGCTGTAGGAGATGGACTTCCCACAGAAGTTACAGCTGACAAACACCTAGGTATGCGGGGGAGGGGAAAGTTAGGGCACTGATCACCACATTCAACCCCCATGTGATTCCCAGGTCATGTGATGTAACAACCCAGGTCATGTGATGTAAATCCACCAATCACCACTATATATACATCACTGATTTATCATTACACTGTCACTGCTAAAGGCAAATTAACCTTACACTACAGAACTGTTTACATTCATCAGATTTATTTAAACATATCCCGAATATATCCAAAGAAAAGAAACCAAACTGCTCGGGGGCCACTTCACCAGTCACCCTGCGGGAGGATTAGCGGCACGGCACACGGCACCTGTGCCAGCGGCTTCGAGCTGGGGTCCAGCTTGCTACGGTGGATGTCAAACTCAGCCCTCTTGTGCCAGAAGCTCCAGGCATCCAGGAGGTTGCGGTAGTTCTCAATCCAGCACTGGACACGGGGGTCCTTCAGCAGCTCCCCCGAAGACCCCTGGTGGGGAAGACCGGCATCAGCCTGAATGCCCACCTGGACCGCCCTCGTCCACTTTTAGATGGGAACACCTAGTCCGTTTGGCTCCCCCGAACAGTAATAGAACGGTTAGCCAATCAGAAGACAGAGCAATCCCACCAATGCTCCGAACGTTCATCCAACCCGACGGATCTCCGCACCTTCAGCATGCAGAAGCTGGCAGTCTGAACGTCTCCTGTTCGGTCCACGTAGCTCTCCATCAAGTCCACGCCGTCTTTCGTGAGTCCGGTCAGCAAAATCCCCTCCAGGTTCCCCGCCTCCTTCATTTCATTGGTCAGCTTATCAATGTAGCGTGGCAACTGAGGAACCAATCAACAGTATTAACCATCTGTAACAAACCGCCAACTACAGGCTCAATCACTTGCCCAAAAGGCAAAAGTGTGCAAATTATATCCAGTCCTGCAGATAAATCCACCTTTAAAAAGATCCTAATAAAATTGTTTGAAACACAGCTGGTCACTACAAAAACTAGTATGATCAGCACACTGATATTGGCCATTAACTTCAAAGAAGCTGTGTGACAGTCTCTCCAGCCAAAGTATGGAAAAACGGAGTGAATGCCACTAGCGTGAATCTTCCTTCCGCAATTCTGCAAGGCCCACCCCTCCCACACAGCACTCTTCCCCCAGCTTGCACTCATCGTCGCCCCCCCTCCCCAAACCCCTAAGCCCTTAGAGACAGGAAGCCCGGTCTGGAGGAAGAGCTCAGCACCCAATCTCACCTGGGAGTCACTGAGAAACAAGCAGGCAAAGGCCACTCGATCCCGGACTGCCACGCAGCTCTCGTACTGCGGAGAAGAGCGAGGGAAGGGGACACGTCCTCAACACGTGGGAGTTCACCGTCTCCCCATTCATCTCCATTCCCACACTGGGCCGGATCTGCCCCCAAGATCTAACATGCCTGTGGCACTTCAGCTTGAGGAGTCTAAGATAAGACGTCGGGTCACGTCGCATAACCTTAGAAAATTCTCCTAATTCAGCTCCAAAAGGGGAACACATCACACAAACAGAACGTGGCAACCTTGAAAAGATCCATTACATGCTGCTTATGAAATATGACAAGTACTTATGCAACGGGGTAAATAATAACAAGGCAGTAACAATTCTTACTCCCCATGACTCTCCCTCATCCATCTTATTATGCAAGTAGCTGATTACGCAACAGCTTGTTTGAATAATAAACGGTGAAGTAAAGTCCTACGCTGCTGATCGACAGCCCCCAGTCGACATGAAGCCCCCCCCCCCCAGTCCCCGGGGGCGACGTACCAGGACTCCATCGTAAGCCCCTGGCTCGCTGGTGAGGAAGGCGAACATCACACAGAGGTAGGGGTTGCTGAGCTGAAGCCGGAGCGAGCTGCACATCTCCCTCCAGAGGGAGGTCTTCTCGTCCGTGTAGCCCGACAGCGCCATGGCGACCACGTTCAGATTCAGGTCTCCTGAAGGGTCATGGGAGCGTCGCCATGAGAAACGCACGGGACGCATCTTTGTGTTGAAGCTCAGCCGGAATCGTACATAAGCTCAGCGCTTCTCTCCATTTGTTTGGGGGATTGCTAATCTCTAAAATTTAAGACCAGATCTGTGTTTCCCGGGGGGACCCTTAGACAGTCCATGTTTTTGTTCCCTCCCAGCTCCCAGTACAGCAATACCAGGTATTCGGTGTTCTTGATTGGTCGGTTCATTCCTGATTGTTTGATTCAAGCGTACTGAGAGCTGGGAAAGAGCAAAAACGTGGTCTGTCCGGGGAATCGCCGAGGACTGGGTCGCGAAACGCTGCTCTAGATCAAACTAAAAATAAACACGCTCGCCGTAACATCTGGGACAGCCCCAGCGGCGGCACCCCGGGCGTGCGGCGAAATACCGGCAGCTAATTTACCATAGGCAGACCGACCGGCAGGCAGCTCTGTTTACACACCATCCTGTGCCATTCATCACCAGGCAACGCGGGGGGGGGGAGGTAACCATGGGAGCGAGGAGCACCCGCCACAGAGGCCCTCCGGAGTGCAGAGGAAGCGATCGGGGGCCGATATCTGGCAGCTCGTCAGGGGCAACGGCCTTATGCTAATGTTAAGCCTACGCTCCGTACCCTGCACAGAAGACGCAAGCAGCAGAGCCCACATTCGCCGCTATGGCCCACAGCAGGGTTAGCGCAGACGCGGCGGGCCGTCCAGCAGATCAGTGGGTAAACACAGCACATGGGAGCCGCAACATGGGCAGCAAATGGTGATTAGGAGCCCGCATGATTAATCCAGAAGGTGCCAATTCAAATCCCACTGGGGCACCATCTGTTGGACCCATGAGGTTAAACAACACTTTACCCAAATGGCTCCGTTAAGATATAAAACTTTCTTCGTGTAACAATGTCAATCCAGCACAACATTATCTTACAACACTGAGGAGAAATTGGCCAGACTTCAGGACACAGAATCTGGCCGACCGGACGGGACCTGCCTACCTTTATCGAAGGACGCCCCCTTGTGGAGGATCTGGATAGCTCGGCGGATGTCCAGGTCGAAGAGCGCTATGGCGGCGGCACGCTCCCACTCGCCCTCCTGCTCCAGGGACTTGAGGAAGGGCTCCACGTCGATGTCGGGCCCGTGTCGGATCCAGCCACACAGCTGCAGCGCCAGGCCACGCTCCTCGCTGAGGTAGCGTACCACCTCGGCCGGTCGCTCCGAGCCGCTCCAGCAGCGCCGGCTCTCAGTCGTACCTGACGGGGCAGGGAGGCCAAAGGTACGCGGATCTCATCCTGGGATGAAGGACTTTTTGTGAACGCTCATTTTTAGAGACGCAGATGTGTAAAGGACATGCAAACCCCCTCCACACAGAGTAGGGGCAGCATTCGAACCCGAAGGCGTTTTTTGCAAGGTGGCTACCCCTTTAAAACACACACACACACACACACACACACAGTGCTGCTTTAACACACCTGAGGTTATATTTCTGTTAGTGAGTGATGTTTGAGATTTTATCACTCAGAATGTATCATTTCATCCAATGATCTGCCGGATGAACTTTTGGTTTTAGAAAATAAAAGTTAACATAGGGGCCAGCAGGCGTGATGTCAAACCATCAGCCATCTGTGACGACGGGGCACAGCAGTTATGACTGGGCTCATGTCGTTTCAGGCGAGCTGGCCGCCTGGACTCCTTCTGGCCCTTACTGCTCCACTGCGACATCTGGTGTCAGTTGCGTGCCTGCAGGGCCGTGGGGGGAATCACGCGGATGATGGGGGGCTAAGGACACTCACAGGCGAGGAGGGGTTTGTTAAAACTCACCCCTCTGGTGGAGAAAAGTAATAATTACATTATTTACATGAAGTTATTGAGATTTATTGAGAAGAAGGCTGGCCAGTTCCTAGAGCAGTCAGGGTTTAAGGCAGGGCTATTCATATCACGGTCCTCAAGGGCAAAGCCATGCTGCTTTTCCAGCCTCCCTTTACCCACAAACCAGGTGAGAAGCCTTTGGCCAATCAGAATCAGTAAGTATTAAACTAACTACCTGGGAGAACTGAAAACAAGGCCTGGATTTAGAATTGAGGTCCAGAATTGAAGAGCCCTGGTTTAAGGTCTCCCTCAAGAACCCAACCACTCTTCAGACCACAATACTTTCTGGTTCCTAACTCGTTGAGCTGATCACCGTTCCAAAAAACTGTTATCAAAAAATCAAGAAAGGTATTTTAAAAGCACATGGAGACGGATCAGGAACAGGAAGCGCTGGTCTCAGAGCGCCGATCAGCGGTGGGAACTCACCAGAGGTGCTGGACTTGACGATGTTCTTGATGCCCGAGTAAAGCAGCGGCTGCTTGTTCCCCTGCTGCTTCTGCTCCTGGTCTTCAGAGTACTGCTTCATAAGTGATGCGTGCATAGGAACCTCAAACCACAGGATTATACAACACACAGCTGACAGGAAGCCAGACAGGCACCTCAAACGGCAGCAGGGAAATGACTAACCCACATTTGGCCCCCGCAGAAACACTGCTCACTGTCCATATTACAATGGCAGTCCGTCACAGGGCAAGCAAACACACCCACACACAAACGCAATCACAGTGCAATTCTAGCATTATGGATGTGACATTTAGACTCATACTGGGAAATAAAAAGACCTAGCGTGGCCAAGCTTAGTATCAACCAGTCAGTGTGATTATCTTCTCAAGTAACTTCTTGGGTTGAATATAGACAAATCCTTAAAATTCATATATTAATTTACAGGTTACAAATAAATAGTTTTTTAGTAGCAAATGGGGTAAATTTGAGAATCTGATTCAAATAACCTCATGTTTTTGGATTAACTGAAGAAACCGGAAACACACATAAAAGCTCCGACCCTGGGGGTGCGAGGCCACATGGCGACTGCAAGTTACATTTACATTTTATTCATTTCACTGATGCTTTGAGCTAAAGAGACTTATAGCAGAGGAAAGGGTTGCAATGTGCGTCTGCTCCCTGGGACTTGAACCCATGACCTTAGCGTTGCTAGCCCAATGCGCTACTTACTTAGCTACAAGAGCACTGCGATGCTATGATGTAATAATGATCCACGTGGGGTGGGGGACTGTTAGAGCTTCACATTCACACTGGAGCAGTGTCAGAAAGTTAGCGCTAATATCACGAGGCAGCCAGGGGATAGATTAATGGGTAAACTTCACAACTTTTCTCCCATTCCCACATGATACCATAACGATAAATTGGCGATATATAAGCGGGTGTCAACTGGTGTGTGTAAGTGGGGCATGAGAGAGTGAAGAGGGAAATGCGTCGCTGCCCCCCCCCCCACCTACCGAGCCTGTTTTCCTTGGAAAACACTGAATTCCACAATGCATGCAGTGGGGTCGGGAATCATCGAATTAGTCGACTGATTGGCTAGATAGATTTTTTTTTTGCCCTGGCGACCCGCCACAAAGAAATCCGGGAAACACCGAATGATGCAATAACGATGATGATCATGAAGGATATAATGCAGTGTGTACCAGAGGGATTTCAGCTGCGGGTCGTTGCCCCCAGCTGACACGTGGTTCTTCCACACCTGAACGGTGTCGTGGCCATAGTGGCACTGAGCGCGGTCCCGCATCTTGGTGGCGACGTCGCGCTCGGCTGCCGCCGCGGCCCCGGTGCCGCACTCCTCGGAGCATTCGTACAGATGCCGGCCGCAAGCCCACACCAGCGACGTGCCAGAGCTCCAGGCCAGCGAGATGCGCTCGAACACCGTGAAGTCTGTCATGGCCCGGTTCGGCGAGACCACCACCATGCGGTTCTGGGCAGAGGGGTGCCAGGCGAAGCTGCCGATTACACTCTCGCAGGGCTGCACGCAGCGCTCGATGATGGTGGGCTCCGTCTCGTCGCCGATGGGCGTGGGCGTGTGCTGCATGTCGTAGAGCCGCACCACGTCGCTGTCCCGCGTCAGCGTGGCCAGCAGGCCCGTGCGGGTGGGGCACCACGCCACTTTGGTCAGCGGTTTTGGCTGCTCGCTGAGTGTCAGCACCGGCTTCTCGAACTTCCGCAGGTCCCATATCGCCACCTGGCCCTCGAAGAAGGAGGCCACGCGGTCATGGAAGTACGGGTCCACTGTCACTCCCTGGATGGCTTTGGTGTTGACGAACATCTTCTGGCTGGTGTTGCGCAGGTCGAAGATGGCCAGGTTGCGGTGCATGCCGGCCAGCAGGAGCTTCTGGTCGCGCGGGAGCCAGCAGAGGGACAGGCAGGCGTCGTTCTGACCTAGTTCATACAGCGGCTTGGTCACCACCACACCCGAGTCCGTGTCCCCGGACGACAGGCGGATCTTCTCAGCTGGCACTGAGGCCTCGGGGGTGAACTTGCTGCTGATGTCCCATATCAAGACTGAGAAATCGGCTCGGTGCTTATCCAGACCCGCAGCCAACCAGTTGCTGTCCACGGGGTTCCAGGCGAGCGTGTTGCACTGCCGCGCGTGTTTGGGCACAAATTCCTTGCCCATCAGCTCCTTGCACTTGGAGTTGTGACTCTGTCCGAGGCTGGTGAGGACCACGCGGCCGTTGGCCTGGCCCACAGCCAGCAGGCACTCAGGCTCGTGTTTGGGGTACCACGCTACGCATTTCATGTAGGGCGTGTCCGAGTTAATGGCCAGCAGCGTGGCTGCTGTCTCCTCTGACAGCGGGATGGCACCGGCCTTGGCCTCGGTGCTCCCCAGGGACTCGATGCGGTACAGGCTGAGCTCTGAGTCACAGATCACATAGCGATCCACGTGGTGAGGGGACCACATGATGTCTGGCTTGGGACCACTCATTCTGCAGGAAAGCTGCTATTCGGGATGGAAAATTCATGCAGGCAACAGATGCATGACTGAAAAGAAAAAAAAGCAACCATTTATACAAACTAGACATAGCTTAAACGATGGCTTATACAAATAGGCTGGATGTTTTTCTATACAACAAAATTCCATTCATTTTATAGGTATTTTGCACAGATGTTTTTAATATTTAACTTTACACAAAATACCTGTATAATGATGCAGTTAATTTACACAGGCAAAAATTAAGAAGACAACACAGAACGCCTGATATGTGGAAAGTGGGCTGTTCCTGCATAAAGTATTCCGAAGGCATCTCCCTGCAGCCTAACTTCATAACTGCATTAGGGCTTGTACGCATATCACACGGACTGCTCTATGCGGGAAACAATACACAAACAAGTAGTATTCGTATTACGAATACTAGTATAAATATGTAATATTAATGAACTGATTGACACCTGCTCAGGCAAAGAATCTAAAAGAAAAGCGTACCGAAGACCGCTTGTTTTTCAGGTAGCCAGCTTTGAAAATAACGACGATATTAAAAGACGATGGACAGAAATATGAACACAGAGTTGGTTAAATACTGGATATTACAGGGATATTACAGTACATCGATATGTAAAGATAACGCACATTTTTATACGTCAATCAAATTCAAAGAAATCCATAGACAACTTGTTGTTAGCGAACAGAAGCGTCACATAACTTTCTATAAACACATAAAACTGGCTGCTAGCTAAGTAAACGATTAACGAAGGAAACGGTGCTTATTAGATACTCACGCGTTTGTGTTGATATGTCACCTGTGCTGTGCGACACCAAAATAACTCCCCGGAAAATGTCACTCTGTGAGTAACTCAACGCGGTTTGTACTAAAGCGCCCCCTGTCGGCTCGGAGGACCGCGTGTATTGTTTAATTTAGGATGGAACTGTAGTTTCTAGCTGTGTGTTTCGTTATCTTCTTTATTTGTTGGGCTGGTGAATTTGATTACTCAGTGGGTTATTCCTGAACGCAATCGACTCTTATAAAGGTCTAAAGTATAACGAGATAATTCTTTAAAATTGTAATTGTATGTAATTCTCACCTATCATATGTTTTGGAGGGTGATGCCTAACTAACTGATGTACAGTAGCTGCTATTTGGACAACGGCCTTCAAGAATAAGTGGGTTCAATGGTGAATTCTTATCACGTCAGTGCTATTCCCTGGTGAAGGCACTTCTTACGTAAAGTGTCGAAAGCGCTTCTATGAATTGATTTTGGTAGAATTAGTCTGAGAAACGGAGCGTTTACTGTGCACGTTGTAGTCATTGTGGTCACAGCTGTCAGATCCAACATAACCATCACACCAATGTGTGGCTCTTTGAAAGCATGACAAAATCTTTCACCTACAGTGAGCTTTTTTTTCCAAACCCCAGAATGTTATTGCACGTTTTCCCGTTATGGAGATAACTTTCAATCTAATACAATTAAACCCCGTATTTAAAAAAAATCTTTATAGTTATTTCCAGGTGATTTTGATCACTATTGACAACTTAAACATCAGTGTTTAGTATCAGCGTCTGTTTCGTGTTCATGGTCGACTAGACCCCTGATTCAAAATGACCGAAAACAGAAAATGCCGCGTCAGCCGGATTCATTCCAAGAGACGCTCAGCCTCCCTGGTCGAGTTTACAGTCAATGGAAGACCGGTTTGCAACTTAGGTCAAGCTACCTGTAGATGAGAGGGCTCATTTTCTCTACATTAACTCACAAATTTACAAATCTTAGATATTTTGAAATGGGCAGTTTTTCTTTGTTGGAATTCTGCGATGGAATTCTGTGACTGCACAAAGTAGCATTTAATGAAACCGATGTGCTTACGAAGTCTTTAACTACTCTTAGTTAACATATTATCATACATAGTGCACACTTTTTTGCCTGATAAAATAGTAATTAAAGAAATGAGTATTCTGCTTTTCACCCAAAGAGGCGTGTTGAGAAAGACAATGGCAGATTCTAACACGTTGAAATTGAACCTACCATACGGTGAAACAGAGCTAAGGTAATGATCACCTAGAATGGGAATTCAACAGTCACTTACAAGAAATGGTACTATGCTTTAATTCATTTTGGAGTTATATTCTTTCATCCATCTCTCCTTTATATCCCCTTATTCTGTACAGGGTCATAGAGAGTTGTCTCCTTAATTTAATAAAATGTGTTTATATTTCAGACCTACGCTAATTAAACCTAATTTGCAGACACACCACTTATTTCATTTTTGTTTTACAAAACAAAGTATACTAATCCTAGTTTCTCCATAAACATAAAGAACATAAAAAAAATTACAAGCGAGAGGAGGCCATTCGGCCCATCAGACTCATTTAACCTTTATCCAAAGAAAGTTATCTGCTGTATTTATGTTTCTCTTCCTGAGGCATCGCACCGTCTTTGTGTGCCTTCAGAGCCTGCCTGTTCATTTAGGGTTAATTGCCACTTTCAATCTGATGAAATTAGGAACAGCCTTTGGTCCTTAACAATAAGATTTACAGAGCAGCAAGTTATTGTACTTTATCGTACTGATTGTAAGGTTTTTATTTTGGCCCAGGTATGAAAATACTGGAGGAATCATGTCCTGTATTGCTTTGACAGAATACAGCCTTTTATTTTACAATAAGGGACATTCCCCTAAAATTTATGGTGGTTGGCACTAGTTTCTGACATTTCATGGTTTTATGCTACAGTAGTTCCATGGTACTTGTGACAGTGTGTGGCAGAGAAGGCTACCACCTGGCCTCTTATGTGAGGAGAAGCACAGATACTGCTGAGCCTCATCTGGAAAGGCAGCTCATCCGCATGCGTGCAGCCGCTGCCGAGGCCCAGCTGCCCCAGGTTGTCATCAATGTGACTAGCAACGGCAGCTCCACTGGTAACACATGTTCCATCCAACCACCACCTGGCCGCTTCACAACGTTGCGCTTTCGTCTGGAAGACTACTACACTGTGATCTCTGATTTCCGTGAACAGCGTGGGTCTTGCATGTTCAAAAGGGGGGAGTGTGGAAGTAAAATTGGACATTGGTACAGTAGGCCCGGGAGGGGAGACATATTGGGTCTGTTATGTCTTAGGCCTTAGGCAAGAAGAAATTGTTTTGAATCCTGTGTGACCTCGCTTTGCTATAGCTGCCTGCGGTTAGTTCCACAGACCCTGAAGAGAGATCGGACCTTGGAGAGGCAGACAGCGGAGCAAATGGGGGGAGAAACCACCTGCAGGAAGAGATTCGAAGCTGCTCTAACTGGTGCACAAAGAGTTATAGCTTAATAAAATAGCCACAGTAGACAATATACAATATGTTATGCGGTAGTGCAAATGTGTAAGTAATTGTTACATTAATCATACTAATCATATGTTTACCATGTATTTGCAGTGATTCAGTGACAATATGTCAATGTGTTAATCATTAATCAATGGAACACCCAAACATTAACAGTGATTCAATGTCATATAATTAAT
>JABFEB020000132.1:17456638-17472933 GCA_019775895.2 Stomatorhinus ivindoensis
CACACCTCGAGCTACCAGCACACCTCGAGCTAACAGCACAGCTCGAGCTAACAGCACACCTCACTGGGCCACCGTGTCACCCTATTACAATATCACAAAGGCCAAAACTGAGACCAGCACTTTCAACTAGGGGCCCACAGAGGCATGTTGTGAACATCCATACACCAACATACATCACGAAATAGTCCAGGAACTAAATGGATTACACTGACGTCAGACACTGCTGGTTAATAAAAGGGCTCAGCCACATCTTACTTCATTTCTGACTCTTACTTACGTGGAAGGGTAGAAGAAGAAGGTCTAGCCAAGAATCAAGCTCCCAAATACGATTACAAGCCCTGGTAGTTCACACTAATCCCGTTAGAGAGGAGGCTTCTGGGATTTTTAATTCTATTTTTTAGGTAGAACATCAAGCATGAAGCAAGGCTGGAAGAGCGTCCGCCAGGGAGGTGTGGTTCACACGTCTTTCTTCCCACAGAGCAAAAACATGAATTTAACTGATCTGGCCTCTGCCGGTTCTGCCTGTGAGTGAGTGCCATGCGACGGCCTGGCATGCAGCCGCAGGTGTTCCCCTGCCCAGTACCCGCTCTTCCCGGGATAAGCTTCAGCTTGGCATTACCCAGTACCGGAGAAGCAGCTATGGGAGATGGATGGGTAAAAACGTTGGGCGTTATCTAAGTAACTCTAGATCTAAGTGGGTAACTAAATATTGTTAGCGGTGTGCTGTGAGCTGCCTGCAATATCATGGAGGAAACGTATGGACACAATAAATGCACTGACAGACTGAAACACACATGCAGCTGTTGCCATACACTTAGTAAATGAAAAGCAAATTGCAACATGTAGTCAGTTTTGTTTACAGAAACTCAGCATTTACTGTACGCCAATGAAGGAAAGCAATAACAGCATTATATTGATATCTGCAATTACGAGACAACTATGGGAGAGATGCATGGAGATCTGAGAATGGGGCTGTTGGGGGTGACAGGATTGTACTCCCCAGACATTTCCATCTCCCACTTTGCCCATCTAATCCTTAGACCTCCCACATTCCCCAAATCTACAATTTCTAGATACAGTATACTGAATGGACCAACTGTACGTGTGAAAGCCAGTAAATGTGTTTTTGTTGTGTCATGTAACTTTGAGATTACACCTGTTCATTCATTGTACATCCCAGGTGATAATGGAGGTTAACTGTACTTATTTGTACTGTATGTCTAAATGTCCCTGTCTTAAAATATAATGTATATTTGCCTGAAAAAGATCCATAAAATCATAGGTAGAGCTTGGAAGTGGGCAAACACAGAAGTCATCTTGTATAGCTGACGTGTTAATGCAAGTATCTGATGCACACATTACCTGTTCTTCTGTCTACGGGTACCAACATTGTAATGCTTAGTAATCTCAATTTTCATCTTCATCCATATAATGTTTTTGTGAAGCAGTAATAAAATCCATGAAATACTTTTTGACTGAGCACATTCACAAGGTCAAATGTCATCTGTTTTCACCCTCCCTTTGTGCCACTAAGTGGCATTGCTTCAATTTTAGGATGATCTGTCTCAAAGTTTAACCATTTCCCGTTCCTCACCCATTCAATGCCTTTGAAGAGTTTGAAAAAGATCCGTCAAACGCTTTTTGAGTCTTAACGAGCACGGCATTTACAAACAGTCCAGTGCTAAAATCTGAAAAAACCTGAAATCTGGGGAATATAACTAAGCCCCCCCCCCCACACACACTTTTTCTATATCTAAAAAGTGGAACATTGAGTACGTCTTAGTTTCCTTTAGCACACCCATGCTCTGGTCCCCTGCATGCCCTCAGCTGCTTACTGCAGCACATATACATTTGTATCAGGTCTTACCTCAACCTGGTTCTGCTCTATTCCATTCCTCGGAAATCAGAGCATCCTTGAACAAACCACAGCGAGAAAGGCCAAGACCTGAACGGCGTGGCTGTATTACACAGCACCATCTCATCTGTCTACCAAGCGCGGTTTCCCAATCCGTCCTCTAAGACCTCACAGACCTCAACGCCTGCAAGTTATATGGATCCAAATGAAACTTTAGAATTTTCCACAAGATGACTTTTACAATGTTTAATAGCGTGAAAAAATATTGTAATACTTCTATTTTAACCGTTTAACTGTGTATTTTAATCACAACCAGTTAATTGAGATAAATGTACTGAGGACGACCCCACCCTAGTGGGTGCCACAATGGGGGTCACAGGTCCATGGCGCTGTTATTTTGCGGGTCATGGGCAGAAAAGTTTGGGAACCCCTGGTGTAAGACAGATGTCAGCCTGACACAGTGGTGTGAAGCTGGATCAGGGGTGATTGTAAGGTTTGACCCTTGGGGGGGGGGCACAGGCCTCAAGAAATACAGGCCAAGAGCTCTAAATGGATTCAGAATAATCCGAGACAAACACAAGCCAACTGCAGCCACCATAGTCAGGGTGGAGAATCACCTATGAAGTGCGGCATGAGCTGGTAGCCTTTCTGCCAAGGCTGCTGGGAGCCTCATGCTATATTCATTCCAGAACGACTGTGCGACTCTGAGTTTGGGTTCACCTATGCTTTTATTAGTCATGGTGCATTAAACAGAGAGTAGAGATACATACATACATCCATTACCTGCTGTTTATTCAGAGTCGTCTCGTGGGGCAGCAGTCTAAGCAGGGATGCCCAGACGTCTGGGGGACACCAAGGCGTTCCCAGGCCAGCCCAGAGATATCATCTCTCCCGCATGTCCTGGGTCTGCCCCGGGGCCTCCTCCCAGTTGGACATGCCTGAACACCTCCCCAGGGAGGCATCCAGGAGGCCTCCTAGACAGATGCCAAAACCACCTCAACTGGCTCCTTTCCATGCAGAGGAGCAGCGGCTGTACTTTGAGCTCCTCCAGAATGTCTGCGCTCCTCCCCCCATCTCTAAGGCTGAGCCCAGACACCCTGCGCTGAAAACTCATTGGTATCCGCAATCGCAATCTCATTCTACTGGCATTACCCAAATCACCTTCTGATCATAGGTGAGGGAAGGAACATAGATTGACCAGTAAATACAGAGACCTGATGGCCTGTATCAGCGAACCCCTTACCCAGTACTCCTGAAGAACCCCCCAGAGGACCTCCCTAGGGACATGATTGTATACCTTTTCCAAATTCACAAGACACATGTAGGCAAACTCTCATGAACCCTCCAGTGTCAGGGTCAGTCTGACCCTGGCCTTCGTGTCTCTTCCCCATTTGGCCAGCAGGTGTCACTGGCCATCCCACCTTTTCACTCCCTGTCTGATAACCCTTTTGTGTTTCCCCTGCTCCCCAGACCGGCACATAGCTTAGTATATTGAGCGTGCAGTTCACAGACT
Organism: Stomatorhinus ivindoensis; assembly: GCA_019775895.2. NCBI lineage: Eukaryota > Metazoa > Chordata > Actinopteri > Osteoglossiformes > Mormyridae > Stomatorhinus > Stomatorhinus ivindoensis. Next base: position 17,460,007 of record JABFEB020000132.1, read on the forward strand.
GGTAACCCTTCAGTCATGGGTTCTTTTTATTAGTAATTTTCTGTTCCCTGTGTTTATTTTATCTATTTCCCTGTGAAGGATTGCCCTGCTTGTGTTATGTTCCGGTTTTTTTGTACATCTGGTTTGTGTTATCTTATCATTGAATTCCCAGTTAGTGGTTATGTTCCCTAGTTTCGTGTCTGTTCAGTTCCTTAGTTCTGTATTTGTTAGTGTTAGTAATTTCACCTGTGCCTTGTAACTAGTGCCTGTTTGGTTAATTGTCTGTTTCACACCTGCCCCTTGTTACCCCATTTGCCTATTGTATTTACGTGCACGCCCCTGCTCAGTGCTTTAGTCCGTCATTGTTAATATTAATGACCATTGTGGGGTCTTATTATGACTGTTTCCAAAGATCTGTTGCCTGGTTCCCATTGTAGGTTTATTTATAGTTCTGTTTGTAGTGTTACCCCTGTTTAGTTTTGACCCCTTCTGCTCTCCCTAGTGTGCATTTGCCCCACCACCATGACACTCCAGTATCCTTGTGAAGGTGAAGATCTGTCATCCCCAATTAGGAAGTGTGATAAAGCTTATTTTTGCCTTGGTCAAGCTTTGGTATTTTTTTTTTAATTCACAATAAGAATTGTTCAGTTATGTACTTTTAAAGGAGAATCACCCATCATTTATCAGTTTCTATCTGACTGCCTGAAGGCTTTGGCACATTTTCTCTAAATTAAGTTTTCTTATTAAATGACAAACAATGCATTTCAAACACATGGCTTTGCACGTCCCCCAGTACTCAGTATCTGGAGCTTTGTGGTGCGGGACACAGGGGAACGCGAACATCCCCGCTGGCTTCGACCTGAGTTAGGAAGCAATTGTTAGCCTTTACAATCACATCACCTTCATATAACACACTCCTACTTATTGCAGTTCACATAGAGGAGACTGACGCCCCGATTAGGGTCAGCACCCGAAAGTGCACTTTTCCCAATCCGATTACGCAACAAAGGATTACATACAGAATCTAAATTTGCCAGCCTGGAGCACCTGTAATTAGAAGTTTGTGTGTGCATCAGAAGATTGATTCTGCAATTTCATCCATACTGTAATCTCTACTCCATCGCTGTCATTCATTGCAAAGGATCTTCCTAAATGCTGAAATTATTTGCATATTTGATTTTCATCCCTTCACTTGTTTTATGACATCATAGTCAATTGCTTTTGTTCTTTACATTTCTAACCAGCGCGTGATTTAGGGCTGGAGGTTTACGGGCTTTTTGTTTGAAGCTCGCTGTGCCCATCACCAGCTGCATGAAGCTTCCACCTTTCCAGTGGAGTCAGGTCCCTCCGGTGCAGACTTAAGCCGGTCCAGAGTGAACAGATCCGATCTCTTATAAAACGTCTCTACTGCTACACCCAGTTAGGGGCCACATGAGTGGCAGGTACATTAAATTAGAGAAACAGAGAGTTTTCATGCCAGGGGTGGAAGTATAACAGACTCTAGATAATTCTGTTCCAGAGACTGTTACACAATCTCACCCTGACCAACCTTTACAGGGAAAGCGGAGAAAAACACATTTGAGGGAATCAGAAGCATAGTGTCAATAATTTACTCGGCATGGCCTGCAGAAAGGGCAGCGGGAGGCTGAGTGGGCTAAGCCTCGGTGCCTGTGATCAGAAGGTTGCTGGTTCAAGCCCAGCCTTTGCATTTCTACGGGTTCTTAGGCAGGGCCTTAACCCCCAGCTCCCTGGCTGATGCTCAGGGCGGCAGCCCATCATGGCTAGCTTGGTGTCACCCCAGAGAAAACACACCGACAGACCCATAAAGAGAATTTCCCCCCTGGGAATCAATAAAAGTATCAATTACTGTTAGAAAGATGGCAATGAAATACAAACATACATCTCTCCTGGGGCTTAGCGTACAAAAGACTTGTGATATTGTTTGTCTGCCTGGCTAAACTTATAGAAATATTTTAAAAAATGAGTGATATGTTCACAAGACCAAAGGAAATGACAGTGTTAGAGATCAGGAATGTCTTTGTTCTCTTAATTCTGCTTCAAATCACGATTTAATAAAAGTCTGTCTCATATATTATTCTCTGTATTCTATTCTATATCAGGATCACCGTTTTCCCGACCTGCACCTCTCCCCTTACTAGGTATATAAAACACAAGGAGACAATGGGAAAGCTGGAAGCCTCCACCCATTATTAACACTGGTTTTCCTGTATATATACTCAGGGAATGAGGATCCATCTTAGATATAAAAATTCATGAGACCAACCAAACAGGCACATGACCTCCTTGTTTGCTGTTACAGGAACGTTAGAGAACATGTACAGAAAGCAAAGCGACTGTGCACAGAGAACTTCTAATACACACTAGCCGAGTGCACAACGGACTCCAGAAATTCAAAGCAATTCAGCAAAGGTGAAAATATTGTGCTGAAAACCAATAAGGCACTATGACCCTGACAATCAGACTTCCAGTCACCCATATTCGATGACATTCCTCCGGCTGGGTTAACGTCCAGAGAAGCCGGGGACAAGGCAGGGAGACGCAAGGCTGTCGCACGCTGCCCGTATTCAACGATGGAAGGAAACAAGACATCATCCACCAGTTACTGTTTTTCAAGGATACAGGAAACCAAAGTAGCGGCCATTTCAAAAGAAACGTACAACAGTTGTGTGAACAAGCAAGCAAACATATAACCAGAAACTTTTTCTTCAAAAATTGCGTTACATGCTCCCTTTGCATCAATGCAAGCTATTTAAATAACAAAAATAGTAGGAAAGGGTTAGGGTTAAATAATAAACAGTTAAATTTATGTCACACAAATCCTGCACAGACACCTGCATTAAAATCAGGGGGAGTTCCAGCTGATTTTCATACATTTCAAACCTTAGATGCAGAATGAATCATTTAGGGGTGACACTCCCACTTCTGGTTCCATTCCCCTAAGCCAGAGAGCTGATAGTGACGTCAAAATCAAAACAATTCAGAAACAATGAGACTGATTAAATTGGTATTTTTATCTGGATGAAAACGCTATCAGAGCAGAGGGTGAATTTGATGACCGGCTCACGTGGGTGGACTCACTGTCCGACTGACTCAGAAATAAAAATCACGTAAGGACTATAGCGATGCACTGCTGGGAACAGTCCCGTCACCGAGGAGGCTGCGATGTCACTGCAGAAATGTCCCAGAGAAATGCCACTGACAGGAGGTACACTAATGAAAGATGTGCTTGAATTATAAAGAAGGCTAAATGCAGCATGAGGGACAGTTGCTCTGATATGATAAAACTAATATTTGAAAATACCAATGTTTTGGCAATCATTGTGTGTCACACTGCAGTTCTTTTAGGGAGTTATGTACCTTTCCAAATTATGGTAAAAGGTGCGTGTACTAGTACAAAAGAGAGCAGACACTGGTTAGGCGGTGAAAAGTGTTTAATCAATTGTTACTCTTCTCATCAAAATCATCCAGAGGAAAAATAAAGTGTGCTTTATATCTGCTAAAACATTATTTGTAAAAGACAAGGTAGGACGACATGATAATATTTCCCGGATTCGACGTGGGGTTTGGGTCCTTATCCTGGTACAAACCAAAGTAGATGAGAGAATTGGGCCCAGTCAGATTGAGCTGAAAAAGAGGAAATGTGAAATATAGCACAGTAGCACCGAAAGGGGACCCCTGTCCAACCAAAGGACTGGGATTGATTGGCATCATTAGTATAAAGCTCACCTGCTATTCTAAATTACAATGGAATAATAAAAAACTACAAATATCATTAATAACATTAAAAACAAAACATTAAAAAGTGCTCATAGCACCAGGCTAAATGATCTAGCTTCTTCTACATAGTCTCTGAAAGAGGAACTTGCACGACTGAATAAACAATAGCAGCATTAAAACCATCAAACCCGACTGGGGAGGATGTTTATATAGCAGTGCTGACAAATTATTTTCATAACCTCAGAAACCATTTTCGTTCCTCATGTCAAATATCCTAAATTAAAAAGCAGAAACGGGAAATAAACACAGCCTGATATGTTGCGCAATCAGACCAGGAACTTAATTTTTTTCCCCCCCATTCTGCATCAGAAGAGAGTAAATCGTCACTCAAAAAACAATTATGAGGAATACCACGGGACTTTCAAAGGAGTTTTAAGTAAGATGCGTCATGAATTCAGGGCAAATGGGTCGCATTAGAGCGAGCATGGGCGCATAAAAAACGCAATGCAACAAAGCAGAGACTGTACATTTCTCCAGGCGTATGGTAAGGTGGCAACCTTGTGTGCGTCTTCAGGAATGACTCACTCAGCACTGCCTCCTCACTTGCAGAAGAGGCTCCATGCTTCATGGATCCTCCTCCTCTAATGGACTAATTCAATTCAAACATTCAAGGTGCTTCCATATGCCCGCATATATTTCTGCAGCTAACAGCATTAATTATATACTTACTTTTATTAAGCCTGACATTCCATTACCAACTTCAAAAATACTAAATCTTATTTACTTAGAACAAAACACAGAGATATCAACCAAAACATTCGTGTTCCGCCTACAATAATGCTGCCAAGCTGGTATATAACCAACTTGAACAATCAGGTTCTTCATATTTTATATAAATAATCCTCGCCTGCTTCTTCATATTTTTCGATGAAACCTCCACATCTTACTAATATAAAGCTGGTCTCATCTACGTCTATCAGAAGACTCAATTACTCATATCCATGTAGGATCTGAATGTAGTGCAATAGCGCCACAAGCACTAACGAAGCCAAATTCAGTTCCGCTAAGTAATTAACGCAAAGTCAATTTGGTTTGAGCCGACGGAGGTCTATTCGCTTGTGGAAAAGCCACCCCAGTAACGCCACCCCTGGAGCGCAAGCCTCCCCCATCACACGTCCGCTCATCGCAACAGCCACACAACGGCATGACAAGTTATCGGTACGGCTGCCTTCTGTCACAATGACACAGAGTTCGGTGCCCACGCGGCGATGTCGGGGAAGCTCAGCTGCTCTGTGAAGCCTTATGCAACGACGTTCAAAGAGCGTCACGCGGACACCTGAGAACAAGTGTCAGCACCTGTGAAGGGAACCGTCACCTCTGCCTTCGTCACGAGGACCACTGCGGCCATCAGTCACACATCTTTCAGCTTAATGCTTTCAAATTCTGGGCAAGTCATGCACCCCCCCCCCCCAAAAAAACCTTAAAAAATCTCAATATAACATTAATAATTCATGTATAGATCAAGGTCTATAGAGGACTTTTGAAGTTGAACAAGAAAAGGGCCAATTATCTTATGTTATTATATTACGATAAGCTTTTAAGAAAAGAGAACACATCCATCTATTCATCTTGTGCAAATTGTGTTATCCGTAATTTCATTTAAAAATATACATATTCAAAAAGAAACAAATAGTATGACTTCAACTATGTGATAATTAAACTATGATATTTAAGACACCTACAGGAGTACAGTAATCCCCCAGAATCCATGGGGATAAGAGATGTTCCGCAGACCCCGTACATCTAAGTTCTTCAAATCTGGACCTCAATTCCAAATCCAGGCCTTGTTTTCAGTTCTCCCAGGTAGTTAGTTTAATTACCGATTCTGATTGGTCAGAGGCTTCACACCTGGCTCATGGGTAAAGGAAGGCTGGAAATTATTTCTGGAATTTTCCCTTTTTCTGTCTACAGAAAACTGAAATGTAGTATTAACTGGTAACATTACTGGTCATTATTGGTCTGACCCGGGACACCATGGACAGCTATAGGAGTGGATAAAATATTTAAACCATATGCATCTTGAAATATTGAGGTGAAAAAAAAAGGTCATTTTAAAACATTTTGCCAAGGGAAGCCCGAGTGCTGCAAGAAAATGAAAGAAGCAACAAAAAAATTACAAATCTTTAAGACACAGTCGGTTAGTAGAGAAGGACAGAAGAGGATCGGTGCAGTCAGACGTCAGATTTGGGCTGCAGATTCAGGCCTGGAGCTGGTACCTGCTTCGTCACGTCTGTCCTCCAAGGGTCCACCTGCAGGCCGTCGCACCATCCGCCACGGCCGTACAGCCATGTGCCGTACTCATTGGGCACGGCGCCCTCTCCGGCCCTCAGGGCACAGCCCAGCGCCGTGCCTACAACACGGCATGCGAGAGAGCGCCACCTTCAGGCAGGCTGGGGCAATAGGCATTCAGCTTCAATACGGCATTCAGTAAGATAAATGAGAAAATGATGGAAGGTCATCATTTTAACGGCATAGGGTTTCTTATTGTACTTTCCCTCAATCGCAAAGTCAATTTGTTATTTAATAGGCAGTCATGGGAAATACATTTATGGATAGTTTTGATGCATTTATTTTTACAAGGGCGTTTGATTTTAAGAGCCTGATTTAGCGGGTCCCCTGACTGCTCATTACAGGTCATTACTGACAAAGGGGACGTCTTTTCAAACAGCCGTGAGAATCGGCTCGGTGGGGAGGAATAAGTGTGGAAAATTGCGAAAACCAAATCCACAGTAATGCAGACAGCAACGGATCAGCTGACATGCCGTCTCTTAGTGGAACAAACGAAAACCAATCTGACTGTAATTTTCATCTAAATCATGAAATGAGCAGCCTGCCAACTGAAGAACAAACCGTGCACCCCCCCCCCCACACACACACACAGATGGCAATAAAGCAGTAAGTGTTTTGGCAAAAAAAATAGTGACTAATATTTACTACACCATGTTCCAACTTTCTGTGTCACATGACAAGCTGTCAGAAGCTTAATTTTAAATATTGTCAAAATGGCAACATAACCGGGTCAATCTGAGAAACCCACTACAGCACGTGTCACTCGCCTGATATCCGAAGCCAATCTTGATAAAACTGATATCAAAAATGGAATCTTATTAAACTGTTAGTATCCATCAGTCATAGCACGGTGAAAAAGAGCTTTCAACTAGTTAGTCAGTTAGTCAAGAACAGCTGGAGCGTAAGATGAGTAGGTGGCTGATCTGTTTGTGGGCCGTCTGATGGATAAGCGACCTGCCTTGTGTTACTATAGGTGCCCAGTCTGGGGGAACAGGCCAGCGATCTACACTAGTGGCCAAAATTGAGGACACACCTAGCATTTTTGGCATTACGATTAAAAAATTATTAAACATACATATTAGTGGTAATGTTTATAAACAAAGACTGGCTACACTTACACTGGATGATTAAATAAGTAATTGGGATAAATTTCTGCAATCTCTAAAAACTGGAAGTGTTTACACAATTTTGGCCACTGTCGCAGCAGGCCACAGAGCTGGTCCATAGAGGACGAAGGCCTGGAGGTGTCTGGGTCCCCATAAACCACAGAGCTGGTCCATAGAGGACGAAGGCCTGGAGGTGTCTGGGTCCCCATAAACCACAGAGATCAGGAGCTGGTATTTAGATGACAACCATTTTCTGCTACCAATCTTTGGCACCTGCTTGATAGTATATCATCGAGATTATGCAGTAAATGCCCATAACAGATTGGTCCATTCAATAAGGCAGTTAAATCTCAACAGCCATCTCACTGCATGATATTTTCTTGATCACGTGACCATGCAGTGTTCTGCAGCTGCGGCACATAGCTCAGCAATGCACTTTCATTTCAGCCATCCCAAGGAACAAAAACCTAAATGAAGTGGGTCCATCGTCCCACGTGCGCCGGTACCTGCAGAGTCAAATACGAGTGAGTTCTTGTGGACGGCATTGATCAGGAAATGATGTGATGTCACGCAGAACTCCCCGCAGCCATTCTCGTCGCTCCCGTGCCCGGTGATCACGGCGTAGACCTCCACCTAGAATTCAGAATTAGTGTGGGTGGTGACGCTCAAGCAGGGACCTACGGTAATAGCTAGCTGAAGATGGATAATAACCTTCTTTATTGTTCCAGAATGTTTGCGATTAGTAAAACCCAGAAATGCTTCCCATTATTTCTTATTTACTTATCTCATTACTACCTCCAAGTTACATCTCTTACTTTTTTAGTAGATAGCGGTACGGTGAAATTGATTGGCTGAAATATTTTGTTGTATTCCTTGTCAAATACTCCTCCAGTATACAGTGGCATTAGGCTGAATGGGTAAAGCTGGTCAGACTGGTTCCCTGTTAGAGAATGAAACAGTATTATGTGCAATTTAGTACAGCAAACTCACAAAACGATATATACATAAAATATGAAAAGAGAACGATAACCATCCTCTTTGTGCTCATACAGTAGGTTCAGGTGTGACAAAAGTTATATTAATCTAGTGAACTAGGGCAAATAAAATAAGAAAATATGCATATTTTCAAAGTGGAAGAAACCGCTAAATCCCCATAACAGAGGTGCTTTGAGGAAGTTTGTCGTTTAGACAATGGAATCAGAATAACAATCAATAACAAAGCAAATGGACAGATGATTGAGCCTGATAAAGCGATGCGTGTTAGCCTGTGTGGTTTGCATAAGTCCTCATAATTCCCCACGGGAGTCGCGTGCAAAACACTACGCGTTTATTTACCGTCACTCAAACCTAGCAAGTCAGAGAATGTAGTCAGGAAACACGTTAAGATAAACTAAGTTGGGGGAAACAATCAATAAATGAATGACAATACAAATATTTGAATAGAATTAGGGAGACAATTAAAGGCAGTTTACAGAGAAACCTCACCAAGGTCAATTCTTATTAGAAAATGCTTCAACTTGGCTTTGAACTCAAAGGAGAAATACATTTACATTTAGGAGATATAGGACTTTAGACAATATTATTCCAGCTGTAAAAAATTTAAACCGTGCTGTTTGAATGGATTTCATTACAAAGTATTATGCAAAGAGTCCTTATGATAATATTATGCAAAGAGTCCTTATAATGACATGCCGCTGTTTTTATTAGACATAATGTTTTTCAAATCTTTAAAATCATAACTTAAATGTAGATGGCGTCTAATGATATTGCGAGAGTGCAAAACATTCAGTAAGCGGACATCTTTACGATCCCGGCTCACCCGATACGGTTGCAGAAGGGTTTGAATGCACGGCCTTGAGGAATGGCCATAATACTTCAGACGTTGCAGGTGGCCAGGCTCTGTATGAATTAATTTCTGGGACAGTAAATCACGAACAGTCCCAGAGAAGCCCGACAAAACGGTCTGACGCGGCTGACATGAAAGGCAACAGAAAGCAGCTATCCCACTACTGACCTGAACCAAGCCCCTCCTGTATCATGGTGACTTGTATACAATTACCACTCCAGCTGTCATCTGATAAACCTTAACAAGGCTTCACTTAAACACACTCCGGTCAGGTGGAATTCTGATCCTGCACGCGTTTACGGGCCTATTAAAAGATGACTTAAGATACTGGAGCCTCTAACAATCCCGTGTGAAGTGCTAGAATCTCAGAGTAATGTGGACAGATTGTTCCTAAGCCGCTTGGGTTCGGGGCTGTGACAGTTTATCAACGAATTACATATTATTTTGACACACGGGATTCTCTAAAGCTCTGCGCAAACAGCAGTTACATATTTGTGGATAATTTTGAGCCACATTCAGTAAACTTTAAAATTAACAATAATTATGATGGAGTGGAAATAATGGATAAAAAAAGTAATTCACTAAAATGTCTGACTGGGCACCATTTCTTATTCCATAAAACTCTGAAATGTGCTTAAAGACAGAAACGACATTAAAGGATAAAATAGTAAATGATATGGGGGGGTGGGCAACAAATGGGATGCATCTGTGAGGGTGTCCATGTCGCATTCAGCCAAGTCTCCTACCAGCCAAGAATTGTCAATGACAATCAGCTGAGTCAATCGATAGTAATCAAGCTAAACACCAGTGGGCGATACCAGAAACTCAGCATGTCTCCAGATCAAAGCTCACCCACCCATGGGACAAGGGATCACCTTCAACACAGAAGCGGCAAGATAGCCGTATAAAGTGACTGGAAGACGGAACGGAGCACTGAAATCAATGGAACTAAATGCAATGTTGCCAAAAACAATGTACTGTAAACAGATCTATATGACATCAGAATAACAATACCTCAATACTACCTCAATACTACAAGGTGATGCAGAGTATGTCCCAAGGTCAAAAAGGGTATTTGTAATCTAGACTTCTGCATGAAATACATAAACACACAAAGACCTTGATGCAGACTTAGCATAAGGTAGTATAACCTTTACACATAAGCCTCTATAATACACATCTGCTCCATAACAGATGGGGAAAAAAGAAAGGATATTGAGAAACTCTTTTTGTCCTCTACCATATACTCATATAATCCACTGGCCGACACTGTACCAGCTGCAGCAATGTTCACGCACATTAAAAGGACATTACTGGTGATCTATGTATACATCGAGGCGAGATCGAAATAAGGTTACAGCAGATTCGGGGCCAAGGAACCAAGGTATGATTGTCACAGTATCGGGGGAAATGTGATTGTTTGCCACATGGTGAGCCGATAAGGTGATGAGGGCCCCTAGACCCCAGAGAACTGGGTAACTGACATAAAGCAGACTCCTCCCACGATAAAGCAGACTCCTCCCACGATAAAGCAGACTCCTCCCACGATAAAGCAGACTCCATCCATAATTCCAACCTTGAATCATGGGCAACATTCTCAAAAAAGCCACGAGTCAGGTAATCATATGGGCAGCTTTCATGCTACAAGGTCTGCCTAAATATCATGAAAAATAAAGTGCTGTTAGGTGACTGCGTTCAAATGGTTACATGTGAGGCAAAAAAATTTACACATGTTAGTAGGGCTGCTCAATTTATCATAATCTCAAGAATTCTAGTCCATATCGAGATCATGATTAACACTATTACTTATTGACTTTGTAAATCTAACAATGCATTTCTCTAAATAATTCAATCAAGAAACGAAACGGGTCGGGAAAGGGGTCCCGCTGGATTTATAACACGACAAAACAGGAGCATCATTATGAAACAAGATTAGACGCATTTTGCGTTTTATGTCAGTTATTTTGTTTTGTTAATCTGCCCTGAAAATCACAACTTAAATTAAAATTTGATCAATTGCCCAGCCATACATGTTAATCTACAAACTCAAAGCAAATCATACTTAAAGGTCCTGGGGGAGGGAATGTACAGATGAGAAACATGCCAATATATACTTTTTTCAAACAGACGCCCTCCCTTTTCTCCAGTACTCCTACCATGTGATCAAAAAATTCCAGAAAAATCCTGTTTTCAAACTAGCCTTTCCCAGCGCCATTAACCACCAATCGTGGCTGAACGTGTCGGCAGTACAGTCACGTACGTCCCCTTCAAGTGCGTATTTAATTACAGTAAACAAAGAACTAGAACGATCATCTCACGAACAGGAATATGAATTGAAAAGCAGTACAGAGAGGAACCGTCACAACAGGAGCGAATTATCAGGACCGGTGTGGGTGGGCTGCTTTGACACGGCGGACTTCGGTCGTTTATGGATGGATGACTTCCACACTGGCATCACCTAGACCTCCGGCACAATCTCTGCGGGCTCCACAGAGCCGCTCTCACTCACCGGTGTGGTTGGTGTGACTGAATCGCAGGTGGAGACCTGCCACCCAGGGCTTCGCCCACGGCGCCGTCTTCATGGTGAACGTGCACCTTCCACTGTTCAGCAGTGGAATTAACGGGGACACGTCTGTCACCCAGTGGCCAGTGCCTCTATGAGAATGACAGGATTACAGCGCAACAGCGACATTATGAAATATCATTGTCAGTTTTACAGCTTATTTTTTTAATCACATGTTTTTTATCCAAGTACCGCAGTAAAAGTCAACACCAAAGTGACAAATGTCACTTTTCTTTGCTGAATTATGCAGAAAATAAGCCATTCCCCCTAAATAAAACACAGGGTGAATAAAAGGCAGTAAAATGCAGCCAATCTGGACACTGTGGCTTATTTGCTAAAGTTTTAAAATACTTCTTGCTAAATCATCGAAAAACCCAAAGCTGTGTGTTGCTATTCTGTCGTCTTCTCTCACTACAGAACTGGACTGGCAGCAGCATCACAAAAATTATGTAAAAATTATGTTTCTGAGCAGATATTGCAGGACTGTTACTTTAGTTACCCTGAAATCATAAAAAGGGAAACAATGCGGCCTTCCATAATACAGATTATTATTTTTTGGTTTACTGTTGCAAAGCGTTGCCTCATGGAATACTTTTGCTAAATCCCTTGTTTTCTGTGTTCACAGAACACCTTGACTTTTCCTTGTGCAGAGAGTAGCTTTACATCCAGCTCTGAAACAATAATGTCTTATAACACAATTCATGTCTTATAATTCAGTTCAATTTTGTCTTCTGTTTTTCCAGAGTTATCTTAAGCCACACGGATTTTCCTTCTTACAGCTCGCTTCACCCTGACAACGAAATAGACGCAAGCCACGTTCAGTCGTTTGCGCGTTCTAGCTGCACGACGTCTGACGCTCCTCCCCCGTCTCTGGCGTACCTGTGGAACGCGGTGATCCAGCGGCCGAGCTCCTGGTTGCAGAGTGCGCTGAAGTGGTCGCAGCACACGTACAGCTGCACCGTGTGGTCCCAAGGTGGACAGGTCACATCACGCTTCCCCGGACAGGACAGTGAGGCATCAAGCTCCAAAACGTTGAAATCTGTCATAGCTGCACACCCCCCCCCCCAGGGTTAACAAACATACAAATAAATTATAAAACAGGACGCGGCATAATGTAAATTATTAATTCAAGGATATAATGGTTCTACAATTACATTTCCCCTTATATGTGTTACGGTCAAGACCAAGAGTATGAAGTTGGTAAGTGTTGGAATACAGTTTGTATATGATGCAACAACTACATATGTATGTACATAGTATTGTGAATTGAGTTTAAATGTATACTGAGTCGTCTGTAGATGGCGATGTTAATAGAAGTGCAGGTTGTTTAAGTGCGATGCATATAT
>JABFEB020000132.1:17496983-17512339 GCA_019775895.2 Stomatorhinus ivindoensis
TCCATCCATCATCCCATATCCAGTATAGGCTACTAGCTAATCCCAACCTTGCATAGCTGGGTTTATGAGACCATGTAATCCCAGATAATCCGTAAACCAGATTTACCCATCAGAATAAATGATCCTCTAAAGCATCCCTCTTTAAGGATTCCGAGCACTATGCCCAGCTGACTGATCCAAGAATGCGATCTTGAGATTTATTTAACCACTCAGCATAGTCTGGCCTGGTTTCCTATTTAATTTACAGCCAGCCCTGACTCTTTATGTCTTCTGAGCTTCTCGAAAGCAAGAAATTCTGATGTAGACCTCAATGTATACCCTGATGTAGACCTCCATGTAGACCTGCCAAGCTGGGGCAAGTCCGTGGCAGCTGCGGCCCTGCTGTAGACCCTGAAGAAGGACCCAATTCATTTATGCACCCCTCGCAGCCCCCACCCCAACAGCCCCAGATGCACATCTCCGTCTGACCCAAGAACGGCCTGACTGATGCTGCAGCGCTGGCACAGGAAGCTGAGTGAGCAGGATGGGGGCGATAGGGCAGGCGATTCCTGTGTAAGACAACATTTTACTGGACGGTTCCGTCGTGGTGGGGAGAGACCTGAAAATATGCAGTATCATCGAGTCTTTACTTCGGACCTTGTGTGAGGAGATCAGATCTGGGAGAATCTGAGGCACGTGCCAAGTAGTAACTAAAGAGAAAATGCACCTTAAACAGTTCGGTTTTCCTGACAAATATGAATTTTGATATGAACCAGCGTGGGGAACATGCCTGTTATTATACAACGTGAAAGATCATATCAGAAAGATCTGAGATATTTTGGCACTGAAGGCAAACTATGAGCGAGCCGCAGTATGGAATTCATGCACGCCTTTACGTAACGGACTCATCGAAGCAGGAACAAGCAGCTGAAACAAGGTAACCATCAACGGCAAGAGGAAATGGTGCATTTGGAAGAAAACAATCAAAGCCGCCATTACGGGCTTCAGTACATGGTCAGTGAGCACCCTGTATAAGCGTGCCATTCCATCAGCCCGGAACAGCTATCAGTAAATATAACGGAGCACAAAATGCATTTGTTAGGCAAAGAGCAGCCATCAGTCCAACACATCAACCAGGGTTCCCAAATTCTGGTGCCGGGGTACCAGTCTGCAGCACGATTAGCAGTTTCCCCACAGCTAAACACGAACTAACCCGCTAAGTGGCAGGTGCGCCTGAACAGGGAAGTCTGCAAACTGTGCGGCAAACTGGCCTTGAATTAGGGGACCCTGATACCGACAGATGAGCAGTGATCCTCACTCCCAGAAAGCGCTCACGGAACAGCCAATGAGCTGCAGCCTTCGCTTAAAGGAAGAGCTCAGAATAGCCAATGAGCAATGGCCCTCGCTTAAAGGAAGAGCTCGGGCAATAGCCAATAGGCTGCAGCCTTCGCTTAAAGGACGAGACTGCTGTTGATCTCTGCAAGGAATCACCATAGCATCAGTGTACATTGCAGAGGAATCACTGCACATGCAAGTAGCGTTTGTCTTGTCCAAAAAGGTATGTGAGAGGACAAGGTCGGATGGGGAAGGTGTGGAGAACTTTTACCTTCTCTAAGGCCTCTCTGTCAGCCAGGTCCTGAACAGCTAGGAGCTGGATACTGGGGAGAGATGAAGACAGATAACTGGTGAACTATTCTGTGTTACAGCCCATTCAGCTATAAAATGATCAAATGTTACAGTCCACAGGGTGCTTTACAGCTGCAGCTGGGTATAATATTTATTCATTTAGCCTTTGTAAAGGGGAAATGACCTACAATTCCACAAAAACTAATTAACTCGCCCACTGAAAGGATCACAGTCAAGTCTGTAGTTCATATAGAATCACTTATTTAAACATAATTTCTCAAAGGCATTTAGCTGCGGCAGCATGTTATTCCTAGCACATAAATAAAAGATCCACATTCAGGCCTCCAGATAAAAGCGAAAATCAATTAATAATAAAAAATTAAAAAGAAACCGATCAACTAATACACAAAAACCATACATATGGATAATAAAATTTCTAGAGAAAAACGTTGCAGAGACGACAGGAAGATTAACTGTAGTTGGACCAAAGTCACTGTGCCCTACAGCACATATTACATAATCGCCATCTGCAATTGAACTTTTTGTGTCATTGCTTAGCTAACCGAAATCCGACGTCAATCTGCTGCATTTTAATAAGATTTAGGTCGGTCGAGCCGGCAGACAGTGCCTGGTATTTAAGTCGACCTCAATCACGACATCTGTGATCCAGTTCCAGATCTCAAAGGGTACTGTATATGAATCAGACCAGCTGACGTGCAGGGGACATCACCGGCGCCCAGGATCCCCACGGCCGGCTCGCAGCCGCTGACATTCGAGAAGCAGTCCGCTATTCAGTATTTATAGCGCTGACGTGGAGAAGCCTGCTCCCGTCCAGGTGGGATAAGCAGATCCCGCACGTCGCACCGCATTAAGGTTAGTTGGGTAAAGTTGGAAAGACATTGACAGATTCGAACTTCGCGGCTCAATAAATCTTAAACAAAACGTCCTTAAAACACAGTATACGGGTCTATTCAACAGTGGTAAGGTAGACAATGAGCTACAATCGGATTTTCGTCCAAACAATATGTATTTAAAGAAATACGGATAACACTGCTCCCTATGAGCGGTCCGCTGTCAGAGGAGAGTTTAGGGACCGTCTGCAAAGTGCAAAACGAAAACGGAAAATGTCAATAACTTCACTTCCAAAGATTGAAGAGCCACGAAAATCACCAAAGGCTTTTGGAATGTTATCATGGTCAAATTACACCCCTTAGTTTGGGGAAATGTACCTTCGTCTATTTTTAAAGATTTTAAATTAGGAATAACATTCAATAACTTTGCTCCTATCAACTGTACTACCACCAAAATCACCACACACCTCTACATTCTCATTATGGTCATACTACACCATTTAGTTTGGGGGAAAAGTGCTGTAGTATGAGCATAATGAGACTGTAGAGGTGTGTGGTGATTTTGGTGGAACTACAGTTTATAGTAAGAACGTTATTGAATTTTATTGCCAATAAAAATTCTTTAAAATAAACACAGGCACATTTTCCCAAACTAAGTGCTGTAGTATGACCATGATGACACCCTAGATGAGTAGAGTGATTGTGGTGGAACTACACCTTTTGCACTTGCAGACGGTCCCTAAGCTCTCCTCTGACAGCGTACTGCTCATAGAGGGCAATGTTATCTGTATTTCTTTCAACAAACCCTAACTCTACCCTAACCCCCCAAAAACCCCTAACCCTAACCCCTAAAACCTATCCCAAATCCCAAGACGGTTGAACTGCACATGCGAAAGGCTCGATAGCACGTCTCGATGGGTAGGATTTTATGACAGAACACCTGGTTAGAAATTCCCACAATGTGCTTCCAACTGCTCGGAAATGGGAGTTCATTTCTACTGAAACGGACTGCACTCTTTTATCTCATTATACATGTCTGCACCAAAGGAGGACATTGAAGTATCTTATTTCATTCATTACTGACGAGCCTATAGTTCCTGCATTTTCAAAACATTTAATGCTAATTTATTCTGATGTTTATCACTTTTACTTTCCCACTCTTTTGGTCCCCTAACTACCTGTTAGAAACAAAACTTCACTTTTCATTTATTTGGCCCTGAAAAGCTTTTATTTAAAACTGAGTAACCACCACTGAAGATGGCTGGAATAAATCTCTTTAGTTTTTCGAAAGCAATTAATTAATATCGCGATTGAATCCCTCGGGTGTTGCGGAGAATAAAAACTATGACCAACGAACAGCCGCCAAATATCCCAACTAACAGAAAACACCGGCACCAACCTGCGAAGTGACTGATTTAAATGACACGTCCGAATCTTAGGAATTAGCGACGCCCGAGTAGCAGCGCTGCCCAGAATCATTACGAACCGCAAAATGCAAAATGTTTTCCTCAGGGTTGTTGACTCCAGCCAGCAGCATCCCAGAGGAAGGCAGAACCTTCAAGAAAATGTGTTACTCATGAACATGGGGAATGTGAAGCAAAGGCTAACAGAGAGAAAACGGACCTATCAGCAATACAATTCAAAATTGCTTGAAGCCCCCTTTTCTCAGTGTCAGCAAAGTTACTGTGTTTTTCCTTTGTTGGGCAGAATAGCTCAAGTTCCTTGTTATAAATGGAGATAAAAAGAGTACACTAGTAAAATAACCACAGCAGGGATGGGATGTGCTGTTTACGTTGAGGCATCGTTTAAACATTACATAGGCCTACATTATTTAACGCATGAATCTGTTTCTGGCTAAGTGATAGCAGTACGATTAAACTGATGAATAATCCTGTCTGTTTATCTCCCTGTCCCAAAATACGCTCCAGTCTGTATCACAGCATTCTGAAATGTATACAGATGCCATTTACTTATGCTGCTAAATATTTTAAAATCTATTATTAAGAGGGACCCAACTAGTACAGTATTGATAATAAGGAAGAGCTGTCAGGGAGGATGCTGGTCAGACCCTGTCCTATGTGCCTTGTCCCCATTTGGGCAGCAGGTGTCGCTGGTCATTCTGCTTCTGTCTTGTAGCCCTTCAGCCCCTAGTGTGTCGCCTTGCTCCCTGGGCTGCTGTGTAGCTCAATGAGTTGAGTAAACAGCTCAGAGTCTGAACCTCTCCAATCATGAAATCACCTGCTTTTTAATACTTATTGCTTTGCTGTGTTAATTTGGGCCTGTTTTTTTCTTCACCTTTATCTTCACCATGCCGCTGCCTTGTTTGTTTATGTTCTGCTTACACTTATGCTCCTAGTCCTGCCTAGCGTTGGTGTTACACTCTCAGAAAAAAAGGGCAAAAATGTGTTCCTTTGCTTATGGCTGGGGCTGTACCCTTGTAATTGTACCGTTTAAGTTACACGACTGGACTCTGAGGAAGATCCCATAGGTACAAACAGCATTAATGTACCATCATGGGTACAGAAACATTCCTCAGAGTCCACTTCTATACCTTGAATGAGTACAGTTACCTACAGCTAAGGGGACCATGGCAGACCATTGAGGGTGCAGCCCCAGTAACAAGCAAAGGCACAGATTTTTACCATTTTCTCTGAGGTGAGCTCCCAGTTTTCTCTGTTTTCCTACTGTGTTACTTTATGATTGCATTGTTAAATACTTCATTTTTCTCTGATTTTGTTTTTGACCCTTCAAGGTCCTTTATTTTGTGGTTCCCACTTTCTGATATGTTTAATTAATAAAGTCCTCTTTTGCTGGAGCCATTCAGTGGATCTTCACTCTTTCTTTGCCTGCACTGAGTCTCACCATAAGGAGACCAAATGTGAATAAATATAACGACTGACGTAATTCTTGATTTAATAAGCGTGGCATTTGATGGGACAATACATGAGGATAAATATATGACCTATAGGCAAATATGAGATGCTGTAACTGTACTCAGACTGTGTACTGGTTGTATGTGGGGCTCTCATTCCACAGTATGTACGAGTAGTTTTTCCAGTGCATCAGTGTGGACCTTCTAAATGATCCTATTTTCCAGGACGTCGGGGGAAATCACCTAAATGAAAAACAGAGGCAGACTCAAGGGGATTTTTTTGAGTGACTAATATAAGGTGCAAAATATGCACAGCATGATGCACTGCTGTGCAAGATGCAATCTGTATGACAGGACAAAATAGGACTGTTTTCACCTTCAACTTCATAGTGACTGTTCACTCCTAATTCCTCTGGATAACTATGCAATGACTTGCTTTTCAGTGTTAACCTGTAAAAAGAGGCGTTGCTGTAACACTAACAAATGCAGGTCTAAATGCAATAGGAACTTTACCAAATGTCCTGGTAATATCTTGCAGTTCAGCCTAAGTCAACAGGCAATATTGACACTCTTGGTTTGCTGTCTCTTGCAGGTGATCTTATGACAGCATGATATTTACTCTGTGCTAAACAGCAGATCTAACAAATGCAAATAACTGTGACACAGAATAAGAACCCGTTGTCAGATTGATCTAACAAACGCCAGAAATAATTTTGGCAATGAATTCCCTTGTAGAGAATTTTCTAGGCACCATAGTTTGTTTGAACCAACCCCGGGGCTCAAGTAAAATTCCAAACAACCTTTTCTAGAAAAAAAATCCCCAGCATCTTCTGGCGACTTCTTCCCTACTTTCACCCAGCAAGCAGGCTCGTCCCTAATCGGCAGCAAAGGCGACCAGACCGCGCCCGCCGTCAGCGGATCCAGCGGGGTGACCTCTAATAACCCAGCCGAGCTGACCTCCAGTTACTTCTGCCTCGAGGGAACTCACTCAGCAAACTGGGGGCCACCCCCTGAGCATGTGACCGAGCATGCGCGTGAGATCACCTGACAGCTGATCGCAGAGCTGACGAATAACATCGCGCCGCTCCAGAAATGCACCTATAGCGTGGAAAAGGGGGGGATTTTCGGGCTCCGCTTCATATCTGCGACAATCACGGCACCAGCGCAACGACGCTGCGTAAACGCGTCAATTTGTAAACCATAGAATGCAGATGGGCAGTGCTTAATTGTCAAAGGCATTGTGCAAAATATCTGTCATTGTTTTGACATAATTTTTATCACTCGGCTTCAGTCTACAAACCACGTTCCACTTTAATTTAACTGGGTGCCATTGCCATATTTTTCGGAGTTCAGCGTGATTCATGTAGCCTACGACTCCAATCGTATTACAAAGTTCATCGTGCAAGTTGTAGTGGGTGGGATGTCTGTATTTACTTCATTTATGTGAAATTATCACATGTCTATGGAAATTGCGTAAAATGTGTAAAAGACACGTCTCGAGACGGCTGCTGAGGCTGCAGATTTAACACGAGGTTACAGTAGGTTAAGTACTGGACAACTTGAGTAATTATCATATAAAGATTCGGCTGATACGCGAGTCCAGCAGCTGTCAGCGCACTTCCTTCAATATTCAAGACGAGTTTCCGTGGCAACAGTATAGAAAAAGCAAACCTCACATGCAGAACTGTAGGAATCATGAACCTGTAATTGGAAATGAGCACAAACTCACCCGTTCTCCAGAAGCGTCATGCACACAACCTCTCTCACGCCTGGGTTGTTCGCTTTCTCGTTGGTACAGCTCTGCAAACTCCAGGTGGCCGCTCGCAGCACGGCTTTGCTGTCGCGTCTGCCCAAAAACACCTCCACTTCGGGTCGCGTCGAGATGATTTCTGCCGGGCCTCCGGTTGGAAGGTCCAGATCGTCACTCTGGAGGCTCAGAGACGTGGGACTCGCGTGTGATCTGCTCGCATAAGTGAGCCCGCCGTTTGTGTTGGTGGAAGGCGCCCTGGAGCGCTCTACAAAAACCTGGGACCTTATTTTGTCCAGCAGAGAAAAATTGATGTGACTGACTTTCACCAGATCGTCTATAGTTTTGAACGGTCCGTGCTGCTTTCGGTAGTCAACAATGTTCTTGGCGATCTTCTCGGTTACGCCGCGGATGCTGACGAGCTGTGCCTGAGTCGCGGTGTTAATGTTCATGCCGGCGTGTGCCAAGCGTTCGTGGTTCTGGCGCACGGATGAAGGAGAATATTGCACGGAACCAGTTCTGTTGCTGACGCATATTTCCAGTTTAATGACCTCCAGTTTGGCAGCACCTATCCCGCTCACCAGTGCTAGGTCCTCTACTTTCTTGAAACCTTTGATGCATTCGCGGTACTCAACAATGTTCTGCGCCACAGTGCGGTTCACCCCCGGCAGGGTCATCAGCTCCTCCTCAGTGGCCGTGTTAATGTTGAGTCGCTCCTGATTGACCATTATATGACCGAAGTTGCAGGCCGCGCTATACTTTCGTTTGCTATGACAGAAATCAACCGGATCTTTCGGAATCGGCCGATGACAGCCCAGATTCCCCCCCATTATCTAATCACCTGCGAGCGAAACCTCCTCAGACCATCGGCAGAAGTCCACAAACAGAGTAATAAGTGACAGTACCGGTCGCGCCTCCGATAAGCAAAGCAACCTACATGACTGACGCACACATCAGTGACAAACCTTAATAACGGCAATTAAAAATCAGTTATAAAACGATGTTCGATTTTACATAACACGATCATAATAAACCAGACTAGTTAATAAACCACTTCTTCTACATCTTGTCACACGAGCGCCGTAGCCCGATATCTGCGCAAAACCTCGCCGTTGAATTTCTGGTAATAATCCGTATTTGCATTTTGCTGCTCTTCCCCGTATATTCGTGCCCAGTGTCTGGCTACGTTCAGGCTCGCTGGCGCACAGATCGGTCGGACGGGGCGCCCGCTCCGGTCCCCAACCCGCCCCGACAGACGTAATGAATTGGCTCAGCCGAGGCGGTGGGCGGGGCCCCGGCGCTGGCTGACGGTCCGCGGAGCGATCGCCTTACTGCGTCTCCCGCATGGGCTGTCGCTAGCGGCCACCGATGCTGCCGTGCCCTTCAGATTGCCACCTATTCTCTAACAAAAACGGAACATGTACATTTCCTGCATTAACTTAACACGAGGCTTATAAATATTGATGATATAAAAGCGACTTTTGTTGATATATCGACCTCATATAAAGTTGCTTATAATAATACAAGACACTTTCAGTAAAGGTTTGCACATCTGTTAACTCGTCACTTTATGTTTCTTGATAATTAGAACAGTATTTAAATGAAGGGGGGAAAACAAATACAATAGAATAACTTTCTGTAACTCGTGTATCTGTCGTCATCAGTATAATAATAACATTTTCAGGGATTTTTTATGTCTTGGAGTTTGCACTTAAAACAAATTTTGAGAAAACAACCACACTCATTACATATATTTTTTATTTGTAGTATATTTTAATTTTAAGTTTACCGTTTTTCTCAACAACCAGTCCTATATACATATTTGCCTTCATTCTTTCTCAGGTCAAAGTCGTTAGTATAAATGAAACCTCAGAATGTATGCTGGAAAGAAGCCTTACAGTAAATTTGTCATTATGAACTCTCAAACATGAAAATTACCTTATAGAGTTCGCCTTATCCATTTTTTTATACTCCGTACCTCGTACCTCTCCACGTATAGAGAAACGTATAGAGATATACTTATGTATATCTAGTTATAGAGAGTATTTGCCAGTACACATTCTTGGCTGCAGGATTGTAAATTACCCCAGTATTAGGCAACTGAGATCTTGCCTGATCGTTGTACCGTGATGTGGAAGTTAAAAGCTAAGATACATGGTTTCTGAAACTAGTACCAAATGCTATTATACAATGATTAACTATATCCTCACCAATATTCAGTGAAGTTGTCATTGTATTTTCTGTCAGTTATGTATATCAGCATAGGCCTGTAAAACTAATAATCTAAAAATATATGAGAAAGCATAATTTAATTCGAGAAATGATCTAATAATCGACACCCATTGATATAGCTACTGTCTCAGCGCTTGTAATTTCAGAGTAAAAAACATTAAGATTATTTTCCTTTAAAGTATTGCTTGTTATGCGAATGTTGTGCGCACCTAACTTCCAAGCTCTGCAAATTAATTAATGGCATATGTGGAGGATACTCAACATAGTTTATTACTATATGAGGAGGAAATAGTCAACTGGCATTTTTTAAAGATGGGTTTGTGAAGAATGACCTCCTCCGAGGCCCAGAATGGAAAACACTGCTGTACCAGATAAGTGGCGATTATATTCAGCACAAACTAATCGGTGCAATTTGCTATTTGTCATCCTTGATGAAATCTTATTACAGGAAAGTCATCTTCCTGTCGTACTTCAACAAACTGCTTCCAGACATGTTTTTATAATAGTGTGTTTCCTTTTACAAATGACTTTGTAATGGACAAGTAGCAGAAATATAACAGATGGATGAGATCTTAAGTCCTTACCTTACCATTAGGCACAAAACAGAAATATGTTAATGAATGACTCAATATCAGTGAGAAAACCGCACATTGGAAAATACTGCAGCTTGAAAGAAAAAAAACTATCAATACGCGACAAAAACGCTAAATGGTGAGGCAGAGTGAAGACCCTGTTTTCTGATTCTGATTGGAAGAACAGCTGCTAACCCCGATGAGCAGGGTTTCAGTTGACCAATCGGCAGAGAGAACGGTTTAACAAGATCACAAACTTCCCAGTGAAGTGCGGTGATGTCATATCAGCTCAGACAGCCTGTCTACTTTCCCAGGCCTGAGGCTTCAGTTAAGTCCAAAGTCCTTCAGTGGTGGCCGATGTACACCATAAGGAAGGCAATGTTAGGCACATGTGTACATTTACAGTGCGTTGTCTACAATTAGGTTTTTAAAATAAAAGCAGTTATAACCATAAAAATCTTTTTGAAGGGCAACATATATTTTACTTAAAACTGTTTTTTATAGAAATGTCCTTTATTCAGTCATATTTCTGAAATCAGTTCATATGGCAACTAGATTTAATGACATTTCAGATGGACCAATTAATCGAGGTTAATACAAAATTAGCCCACATGCCCCCTAGGAGTCGCGTTCTGAAAGGTTACGCGCTTACACGTGTCACTCTGCCGCGTTCTGCACGCGTACATGCAATACAACAGTGAATCTGTTACCCAGCCGGCTTTTAATTGCACGAAAAAATACACTGTAGAATTTATTAATGTACGAGTCATTACATTTGTGTCAAGTATGAGAATTTAGTTGCATCCTCTTAAAGTAAATAGTCAAAATGCCGCAACCACATTTATATGTTTCTTCTGCCCTCTGCTGACAAAACACTGGAACAGCAATATATAACACAAAAATCCATCTACAAAGGGCACCAATTAAAATTCCTAAAAAAAGACAGATTGTATCATCACAAGTTTATTATGTGACATTTCAGTACAAATGAAAAATACATAATGTATATATCACAGATGAACAAAGCTATGGAAAATTTATGGATTTGAATTTCTCTGGAAATCCAATTCTGATACAGTCATGAATACTGTTACAGAGATTACTTATTATTAATATAGAGGTATCTAGTAAAATTAGTTCATCCTGTCAATAAACCAATCCATCCTTCCAAAAGCTAAACATTTTACTTTAAAAGGGCCAATATATAAAAGAAATTAAAAAAAATTAAAATCCCATGGAAAAAAAAGTTATATGTGGTGGTCCAAGGCTAAGTAATTTAAATTACAAGAAATATAAGCAAATACATTTTGGAAAATAAAGCAGTCATTTTTTTCTTTAAAAGTTGCCATTTTAAGTTTCTCTTCATCTTGTCTATCAAAAGCCTGAGTGAGAGAGAGAGTTGACACCTATGAAGGAATTTTCATTAGGTCACTCTACCTAGCAGGAGGTTCCACAAGTTGTAGTATGGAGAACAGAGTACACAGGAAAGAACAGTAATGGTAAGTTGCTGGGAAACAACAAACAGTTTAATGGAAGAACAAGGGTTTCATTTGTGCAACCACACTGGCCACTAAAAACGATTGTATATCATCTGGATATTTTTCATTGCATAAACTTGTCTTTCAAACAAACATAAACACGATAACAGTAAACGCGATCACATTCAGGACCCCTGAGGGTAAACCCCTGTCCATTCTGGCCATCCCAGCATGCTTGGTGGGTTGCTGGTTAAACGAAACACTGACTTCCAGGCTGACATATTGGCATAGAGTAAAACAGAGTTCCCAAAGACTTTAAAAGATTTTTCCCTTCTTTTTGTTCTTTTCCAAGGTCCTGGAAGAGAAAGAAACAAAATTACAGAATTAGTTAAAATGGAAGCACATCTTAGTGACGACTAAATGAAGCTTCGTGAACCATTTCCTGTATTTTCTGACCCCATGATATGGTGCTCTTAGTTCAAAAAAGGGCTCAAAGCATGCCCCAAAGCAAGCCAAGAGCGCCATCTAGTGGGGTCAGAAAATACAGCAAATGGTTCATAAAGCTTCATTTGGCCATGGCTGCTTATCAATGTTGAGAAAAGTCATGAAACTGATATTAAGAGGGGCAAAAACCAAAATGCTTCTAACAGAGTGTGGGTTTTGGGTGACTGGACACCCACAGCGGGTTATCATGCCCCCCGCAGGGCTCACCTGGTGGCGTCCAGTTTCTGCTGCTCCAGCTGCCGCTGTGTCTCCCAGTTGGCCTTGTCCTCCTCAAGTTGCCGACGCTTCTCCTCCAGCTCCTTATGCTGAGCCTCCAGGTTCTTTTTCATCTGCTCATGGCGTCGCTGCAGCTGCACAAATTCCAGACAAGGGGGGGCATCACTAGCAGTGGGTGGGACAGTACCCTCACTGCCAGATGGCAAGACCCGGACGGACACAGCTCTGTTCTGGACAACCCTCAGTCCACCCTGTTGGATCTACAACATCCTACCTCTGCCTCAGAGTCCTTCAGCTTCTGTATCTTCTCCTTGACTTTCATCTCAAAGACCTGCTCCATTTCCATCTCCATCTTCTTCATCTTAGCCACATGCTCCCTGCGTTCTTCTTCCATCTGGGCTAGTGGGCTTCTACAGATGGATTCCACAAGCGTGTGTGCATCACACACACACACACACACACACACACACACACACACACACACACACACACACACACACACAGTCAGACACATGCTATAGCCCATAATATTGCAGCCTCACCACAGACATCATGCTTAGTGATGCCTGTTCTCTATATGCACCCTGGCAGGAAGATCTACTCCATCACCACATACCGCAGCAGCACAGTGAAGCTACCAGGAGGGGATTACATTACATCAACAACACTGAAGCACAGCTGTGTGCCTATGATCAAGAGGTAATCCAGACTCAACCATTATCCTCGCCCATAAAGTGGAAGGAGCAGGAACCCACAGAGGACAGCCTGGCAAATCCCAAATCCCTCTATGTTAATAGCTCAGGATGCTGAAGCGTGTTAGTGACCTCAAAGAACAAGCAGCAAAAGCAGAGCCTCGCATCAGACGTACAAATTTACAGAAACCAATGAGAGTGAGGCCATCCACGCAGGATGCCCAGTCTTTCCCTCTCACAACTACGCTTATACGCACGAGGGCCCCCTCAAAGCACGGCACACAGACAGGGCAGAGTGACAGGAAGTCCCGGCACACCAGGACACGGGTCACGGCTTGGCACCCTCTCACAGGAGAGCACAGAAAAGCTCTGAAGGCTTATGGAATGATGGGAATGACCACTTACATGCCTTCAACTGTGTCAAGTCTAAAAAACAGAAAAACAAACTTAACATGCGGGAAACAGTTCATGCACTAGAAAGGAAAAACAGTACTGCACGGAGACCGTGGGTGTGACTGCAGGCTGTTAGCTGTAGTCGCATGAGCACTGGTGATGTGTTGGGGTTAGAAGCCTATACTGGGCCTGTGGCTTTCGAGGATCCGCCCATGTCAGCGGGTGTGGTGTGGCCCTGGCCAGCGTGAGGTTAGGCCTGTCGCGTCTTCTGAGCCAACGCTGTGATTTCCTAACGCCACCTAGGCTCGTGCTACAGAGACTGGTGTGTGACTGCTCCGTGTCAGCTTGCCTGTTACAGGGCAGCCCCCCCCCCCCCCCGACTCTCTCACACAGCGGACACTCACTTGGTGAGCTGGCTCTTGTTCTTGTCGTTCTCCACGCCATTGTAGGTGACGGCTGCCAGCTTCCTGCTCCTGTAGTTCTCATAGTGAACGTTGTTGGTCACGTCCTTGAGGTCCTGCATGTGGGTCCTTACAAAAGACGCAACCAAGCCCCGTCAGAAGCCACATCATACGCTCCTCTCTGCACAAGACTATTCTGATCTAATAACAGGTTTTATAGCAACGGAGGTGTTTTACGACAGACCTCTGCGTGTCTGGCTTTACATACATCCAGCTTTCCATACCCAAACCCTAAGAATTTTAATCATAATCGTGTCAGCGTGACCATGACCTGATCAGCATGTCTCGTAGGATGGTGAAGTCACAGTGCTCCCCGTTCTCCACTGCAGAGAAACAAGAAACGCATCATCAGACATGCACTTCGGAACACACAACCTATCAGTATACACAGAACAACCCTCATACTGGTACAACTGTTAAAACTAAAGCTACAGTAGTAACTGTAGGCGGAAATCCAGCTCATTTTTTTTTTAATAGATAACAGTCTGACAAGAGCATCCAGACACAAGTACTCAATGTTCATTTCCTGTAGTACTTTTAAAACTATGTGGATCCCATTTTGCTTTTAAGTAATTAAGGGAATCCCTGACCCCCCTCCGATCCTCATCCTACATCATGTCAGAGTCAAGAGTGGAACTTTAAGTGGGCCTTCCATTAAGCGGCCATCAAACATGCTGGAACGGGTTAGCATAACAAAAACCATGTGTGCCAATTCAATTATTTACTCCCATTTCAAAAATAATGTCAGTTTGAAGCTGCTCAGGTCAAATTCTTCCAACGATATCTTGTATAATTAATTAGGTTTTGAAGTAGAGCCCCACAGTTTCAAAGTTATTGCCAGTTCCTTGTAAAGTGCTACAGGCCAAAGACCCTGGGAAGGGCGCTATATAAAAATAAACTGAAGTTATAATATCAAACACAAAGCTCTTAAAGATTTGGCAACAACCTTCACTGCCGCTTCACACGTGCGAGTTACTCCTACGGGGGTCAGCTCTTACGGCATCTACTGGCAGTGAGAGTCAACAAGACACGTACCTTCAGCCACACCCCAGGGGTACTGCCTCCCCCGAACCCGCTTGCCGTTGACATCTACGGTAGTGTTGCTACCGACGACAGCCAGAGGCAAGCGGTCCTGAAAGTACAGACAGACTCTCACAAACAGCACAGCACAGCACAGCACTCACAGGTGCGTGTTGTGGTCTGCACAGCCCCCACCTCCCAGCCTGGGTATATGCACACATTAACACTCCACTGCTCAGTGCACCCGAGTCTTGGATGAGCAAGCTCTCCAGGAGGAGAGACATTCAACTCCCGATACGCCCCAGTAAATCCAGACGCACCAATATAGGAGGTCACCCGAGAAAATACGAGGGACTGAAAAACAACAGTCATGGGAGACAGGGAAAGAGTGGGGGAGGACCCCACAGGCTTCTGTCACTTTAATGTGACCATTTCAAGGTGACACCTGGGTGTAAATTGCAGACTGTCCGTGTAAGTTAATATGCCAGTTCATACTTACACCCGTCAGGTGGCAGCTAGTTCATGGTGTCCACACTGCTCTACTCTCTACTGAAACACTGACAACGAATGGGTGACTAAAGGGACAGCTGGTGTGCGTACCCCACATCTATCTACAAAGCTGCCCAGTCACCACCTTGCGTACCCCACATCTATCTACAAAGCTGCCCAGTCACCACCTTGCGTACCCCACATCTATCTACAAAGCTGCCCAG
>JABFEB020000132.1:17513899-17524423 GCA_019775895.2 Stomatorhinus ivindoensis
AAGGCTGTGAATACTTATGTACATGTGATTTCTCAGTTTTTTTATTTTTAATAAATTTGCAAAAACCTCAAGTAAACATTTTTCACATTGTCATTGCGGGGTGTTGTGTGTAGAATTCTGAGGGAAAAAATCAATTTCAACCATTTTGGAATAAGGCTGTAACAGCAAAATGTGGAAAAAGTGATGCGCTGTGAGTACTTTCCGGATGCACTGTATTCCCCTGAAGTCACAATATGCTTTGGATACCACATCGGCGCTCTGGAAGGGCCGATGATGTGTTTCACTTTGAGATAGTGCTAGCTGAGAAGCGGCTGTGGTGTCCTTGTGGGGATGTGCAGCGCACGCTTCCACATTCACATAACCAGGGGTATAATAGCGAAGTAGCATTCATTTCGGTTTCATAAGCAAGAGAATCAGCAGTTTCAGCCCAAACGTCACGTAGCCGGCATTTAACTCTAAAGTCACTCCATTTAGCCAGCTGGAACGCTATGCTCAAGCATCCTTACTGTGGACTGCCCCGCAAACCAGTGGCTTACAAGCCCACGTCTTCAGTCTGGATGCTAAATAAATCATGTGGACTGAACACCACCTAAAAGAATTCTATTGCCACACAAACACATTCGGCAACACACAGCTGGTGTTGACAGGCAGACAAGAAAATACTGACGGCTATCAAAATACTGAGGTGAGTATGAGAATTATACTCTTTACAAATCTCCTAAAGACTATGAAATTGCTCCAGCTTAGAGTATGTTTCATAAAACCTACATTTTTGAATGTTAAAACAAATATGAACACTGGGTATTTGCAAGCGGAATATGCAGAGAAGCACAAGGCAACACCACACAAAAATATAAATAGAATAATAAACGTTGTTTACAAGCTTGTTTCTCTCTCCCCAGGCCCTTTAAATATTACAATTATGGGGAGTGAATGGCTCCTATTCTCCACAGCATGAGCGTAACCAGACAGACAGACACACTGCTAGCACTAACACCTTCAGATAGGTGGCGGCTATGGCGGGGGGGTATGACCGTACGCAGACCTGGCAACCCTACGGCAGCGAGCGAGCAATGACCGTACGCAGACCTGGCAACCCTACGGCAGCAGGCGGGCAATGACCGTACGCAGACCTGGCAACCCTACGGCAGCAGGCGGGCAATGACCGTACGCAGACCTGGCAACCCTACTGCAGCAGGCGGGCAATGACCGTACGCAGACCCGCCCACCCTACGGCAGCGGGCGGGCAATGACCATGCGCAGACCTGGCAACCCTACTGCAGCGGGCGGGCAATGACCGTACGCCGACCTGCCAACCCTACGGCAGCGGGCGGGCAATGACCGTACGCAGACCTGGCAACCCTACGGCAGCGGGCGGGCAATGACCGTACGCCGACCTGCCAACCCGTCAACCCTACAGTGCCGCGTCATTGCTCAGCTGATGCCCCCTATGGGGGATGCTGTCAAACAGCCCGGAGCAGGAAATGCAATGAAGGAGAAAGTGGAGCGGGCGACAGTGAAGTGGCTAAAAACAGCCCGCTCAATTCCAATGGCCACGCGCTCAGCTCTGCACTCACACTAACACTAACACTAGCCATTTGTCTGAAAGCACGACTTTAATCATTACAGCTCTTAACAGGGAGATAAATTTACAGCAGATTTCCAATATTTAAACAAAGGGACAATATAGAAACACTAAAACCACAAAAGTTTGCCCTGCAGACAAAAAGCAAAACTAAACATTTTCTATTGAACTACTTTAACCCGGGACATTTGTAACTGATATGTACATTCTGACACCCAGGGATCACCAGGAAGAAAAGCGCAGGACCCTTCGATGGCAAGAGGAAGCAGACTTCTGCCAGGAGAGCTGTGTGGGGGGGGGGGGGGATTACCCTGGCAACCCTGGACTGCTTACATTTTGGGTTTTCGCTCCTTTTGTCAGCTATAACTTGGGAATATGGTGTAAAATACCATCATTTACTTAAGTGAAATGAGGCCAGGCTAATTCAGGCTAAATTACTTTCATAATCGATAAAACCAAAAGAAAACGTGATTGTGTTCTTTAATAGAGTTAATAGCTTTTATCCCATTCCATTAAAATAAGTCATTTTTATTTCATTCCGCTGAGAAAAAGCTGCTCGAAGCAATTTGGGGAAATGGAAGTGAACAATTAAGACTAACATCCCATTTCACACAACAGCTTTTGGAAGCAATCGATAGCATTAGGGCAAATGGGGCAGAGGATGAAAAGGCCCTGGGGGGGCATTAAACCCATGGCTGCTGTGTGTGGTTTTAACAGCAAACAGCACAACAGGTACATTCTGCGTGTCGGATGCCCGGTGTGGCTTCGTTGTGGCACTGAAGCACACGACGCGTCGCTATCGCACTGGCTGCAGTACTCACCCGTGTCCTGAGGGGGCGATGAAGTAAAGGCAGCAGTGCACTCTGCTGTCGGGCATCTGTCGCCTGTTGACGCGGGACTCTGCATTAAGGTAGTCCTCAAATTTGCTGTCGATGTGGTCGATGACTGGCTGCCAGCTGCAGATGTAGTTGCACTTAAGTGAACTTGCCATCTCAACATAATAAATGTGAACATAGTCATCAATGCAAAAAAATCCTTTTTCGAGGAAGGGTCATGGGATAAATTTGATTATTTTATTTTCTAAAATAAAGGAGAATGAAATCATTAAAAATGGCAGCATTTCCTATAGACATGGCTCATAATGTCTGTCAAGCACAGAGTTTGAAACTTACCAGTTACTGTTGTCCACAGCATCACCAAATCCTGGGGTGTCAACTATTGTAAGCAGAAGCTGGACTCCTCCTTCCTTTATCAAAACTTTGGACTGTTCCACCTGAAAGGGGAGGGATGCATTAAAAGCCAGGCTTCTCTTTCTTACTCCGTGCAGAGTCTCTCCGCTCCTGCCACTTGCATATTCTATCACTGAGTGTCAATGACAAGGTTTCATTGGAATTTTAAGGCTGTGACATCACCGACCACATCTTTGCTTGAAGGAGAACAATAGAATAAAGCTCACAGCTATGATAAAGCTTTTTCTGACACCTCAACGAAAAAATACACCAAACAGAAATAAGACGACTACAAAACTGGTAAAGACAGCATTGCTTATTTGCTCATCAGTGTACTTATTCATTCCAACATCACACTGCTAAGAACCAACTTAATCTGTTATGAACGAACTATCGCACCAACAATTAGCCAATAAATCAAGCTAGCTTTAAGCAACCATCAGTACATAACTTACTGCAGGCTGCAGGTCAGTTCTATGTTAAGAAACTTCGCAAATACACAATGAATTTCAGGTAGGAAAGGAAGGAAGCTTCTCGAAATCAGCACCCAATAACCTATTTATACTCACTTTGCTCCCAAGTTCTTGTTTTCTGCTAAGGTTAGACTGCTATGTAACTTTATAGTGTGCATCAATCTGGTAGATTCATTAACTTAAAAATACTCAAACCTACAGATCCAACCACTGACAAGCCATCGAGTGCGAGCAGGAGCTAAAGATCTCACTTTGCAGCAGAATTCACATCTCATGCAAAGTGCTGCGATGAGAAAGGGCCTGCAGCAGGCTGGCATTGCATGGTACCTCCACCCTTTCTGGAAGCTTTCATGCCCTAACAGAGACACACAGGTACTGCAATACTGACACTGCATGAAAGGAAACAGACTTAACGCCCGGAAACGTCACGGCACCGAAGGTTTCGACGTTAACAAAACAGCATATTCATAACTCCAAGGCCGTCTTCCTTTATCGGCTTGTTTTTATTTCCCTACAGATGAGTCTCAAGGTAAAAACCATACTGGGGACGCTGCTGGAGTAACCAAGAGGCCCAAATGAACATCTGGGGGAATTCGGCTCAAAAGTGCCTGCATGTGATTTATGGTCGGGGTCTGCGCACCAGGAAAGGAATCCACCATAGGATCTGTTTCCTGACAAAACAGGCCGGAGCACGGCGAATCAGGAAACAGCTTTCTGTCCTTTCAGGGAACTTTCAACTTCCTCCCATTATACATGTACTATAAGATGCAGCTTTCTCTCAGACTGCAAGATCAAATGTCAATGAATAAAACAGACTGCTTCGCCAGTACTGGCCCACTGTAGATTTTTATTATATTAATTTAAGGTCGGCAATTATCCAAATGAAATCTTCCATCACATAATAAAAACATCTGGTAACTCCAATATTTGTTAACCATACATAAAGACAAGGCTTACCTATCACTTACTAATCAGCCATTGCGGTCATTTTTTATACCACACAAGGTTTTTACACTAATCAGCAGTGATGATTTAGGAACTGTACAGCGGAACAAAGGAACTGATTTAGTCTCTCATACTGCATGTGGAAACACGCACATCCAGCTATGCAGTGAAACCAGAAAAACAGAAAGTACTTAACCAAAGATATGGAAGATTCATAAATCCCAGAACATAGTGATATAAGGTATTTACATATCACAAAAGGAGGGGGAATGTAAATACATAAGTGACACGTCAAAGGTCTGATGTCACTCAGGTCTAGGACAAGGTTAGTCTGCTTGGATGAACTGTCTATGAACAGCAGAACAAGAGGACTCCTTCCCAGGCAAAACATGCTTTCTGCTGAGCTGGTCTCCAGGAAGACTCTATGGAAGATGATCGGCAGATGAAGGATGTCCCTCCAGGGGCAGAAGAGTACAGTGCTGCTACTCAGAGCTGACGATACAGACCTTAGCTTAAGAGACGCTAACCCACGAAAGACACAACGCTTGCACGTCACAATGAGAAAACAGACGCCTAAACTTTTAATGATTTGTCTAAGGTGTGCGTCAAGCGTCAGATCCCACATAGTACGGGAAGATTAAAAATATATATAATTTGACAATTCTTAAATGCTTTTATTACTTCAAAAACGGGTACCAAACAGAACAATTTCTAGGTGTAGACATAATAGGAAAAGATTAAAATAGTCCTAAAAAATCTGTATGACACAGATTGATTGATATGATTATTTTACCCCATTATTTAGTAAAATCTTTTCCGCCTTCAACATGTGTAATTCTTTCCAAATAAGAGTGCAAATGTAAAAAAAATGCATTTTTATTTTTCATACATCCACTCTCACTGCTTTAGCTGAAGTGTCCGGACCGTGGGAAGGAAGAGGAGGCCCACAGTGGACTGCTGGCTGACAGGAAACCAGGCCCATTTACCAGGCATCTTCTGCAATGTTATAAAGACAACTAAAACTAACTAAATTCCATATGGCCATCACTTGAATGTCTGAGTATTCCTTCATTTCCCAATGGAAAAAGTTGGCTTAGAGTGCATCCGAGGTATCAGAAATATAACAGGCTTAAGGGGCGGCAGGAGTTAATACTGTGATCCATCAACAAGAGTCATGATCCAGTACCAGGACTTAAGTGCATGTCAGCAATGCATAAAAAGCCATTCAGACCTCAAACTTTCAGCTTTTCGCATCTCCAGGCCTGGAGACCATAAAATGCTACTACAGCACCCAAGCAGCCAAGGAAGAGCATTAGTGGAGAGCAGGGGTGGGATGCAAATCTAAGCTGCCTTCATATACGTGTAAACAAAAAAGCAACTTTTAAGGCTGCTGACTACAGATTTAGCACCATATGATGACAAATGAGAGGCCAAGGGTGGGAACTAAAACGGGGCTTTTGGGTGATGATTCGACAGAACAGAAAGGGACGAAGGGCTCTTTACTATAATGGTGGTTACATGCACTTGTTTCGCTATATCACATTACCTCTGTCTCACTTAACACTTAGCAGCATGCATGCACCCTTTCAGTTATGCGAATGAGCGTCTCCTTTACGGACAAGGCAAACAAAGACACACTGGTATATACTACCTGCACAGTTTGCTTGATTCTATGTGAGGGGCCAGGGTATTCGGAGGAATACAAATCCGTCAGGAAAAGTGAGTTGATAAGTGTAGACTTCCCCAGTCCAGATTCCCCTGAAAGTATAAAGAACAGTGAGACACCAATGTACTACTGATGTGATGCAGAAGACTTGATAACCTTTCCTTCACATCAAAATACATAACACAGGCTGTACGAAAGGCTACACATTACATAACTCATTTCAAACATACGAGTTTACAAAAGCAAAATAACTGTTTGTGAACGAGAAGTCAGAAGTAAACAAAGCCTACACTGTCTAAACGACACGACTGGTGATTACAGCACGTGCCCCAGACGCTGGATTGAAAGCATAGCTCAAGGGCTTCAAAAGAGCGTCACGTTGACCACAGATGCCGTTTGCTGATACTCCCAAAAGGCACTCTGATAGATTATACATTTTATACTTTGCATCCATAGATGTGCATATTAAAAGTGAGTTCTTACAAAAACACACACTGCATGGACTTATGAACATTTGCAGTTCTTACAGTGGGAAATATAAAACAAGCGGCAGGACACTGGCCATGAGAGAGAAGAGACCAGCCACTTTTCATGCTGCCAGACTGTGGTTTAACATAAAGCAGATTAACTGTGATTGATTACTGTGCTCATCCTGAGCAGAGAAACGGGAACTGTGTGGCTAAGCAGAGACGGAGACATGTGACCGGCTTGATCAATAAACAAGGGAGATAACAGAAATATATATATATATATATGTACACAAAATGCGGGAATATGTATACGAGTAGAACCGTTTTAGCTGCACATATTGTGCATCATACAAAAGAGGGACCTAGAAAACACAAACATTACTCTGTGAGGCAGAAGTGCGAGCTGGGCCGGACTCCGCAATTGTGAGTGGAATTGTGCAGAGACCCAGCGGCCCAGACAGGCCGGCTGCAGAACACTACCCACACAGCTCAGCTCAGACTCTGCACGGTGGAGAGAGGATTCAGGCGCGTCGCCATTCATTAGCGCCTGGAGGAGCCTGGAGCTCAGCGGAGCTCCATCTGCACAGCGTTAATGTGCATATTCAGAAGTCCTGCGCATATGGCCAAAGCGCAATATGGGAAAATGACACTGCAGCCTACTGAGACTACTGCTGACACGCAGGGCCACCAGCCAATGGGGCAGGTGACGGAGCCAAGCGTCTGGCCGTCCGAGTCACATGCGCTTTGGAACAATTCCTCACCATCGACCATGGATGGATGGATGGATGGATGGATGTGCTGCATAAGCACACAGCCTCACTCCTCTCTTCTTCTGCTATTACTGAGTGCGTTATTCCCGTTAAAAAAAAAAGACACGACTGAGTACTTTTAAGCCCCTGCTGGTGACGAATCTGCCAAATTTCATGCCTCCCAGACACCCCTAGAGTGACCATCTCAATAGCCCAGGTCAGGAAGCTGATGTGAAGTATTTAGAGAAGCGCGGCCATCCAGATTCAAACTTCTACCAATGAAATCCATTCAGTTCACAAAATCAGCCATTACAGCAAACAGCAAATTCATGGGCCAGGTAAGCAATGTGTGCAGAGTTACCTCCAGGGCGCTCACTTAGGGAACATTAGCTGAAAAGTTAAAAAATATACCAAATACTGTTAAATAAATGGATTTTACAGCTTATTATCTGCATCAAATAATGAGAGGCATACAATCACAGGCCTTGCTAACATCTGAAGCAGCCGCTACCACGAGTCACAGCTTTACGATAACGCTGAAGCTGACCAGGCAATCCCATCAACATCCAGGACATTTCCTTTAAAGGAAATTTTAACGAGGCTGCATAAACTGCTGTGCTTATTTGAAACTTCCTGCTCTGAGCAAGACTGATAGTGCGGTCTGGCCTCAGCAATTTCAACAGCGATTCATTCTGGATGCAGCATCTCCTAGAGTGTTAAATGCTGATGAATTATACAGTATTCCAGCAATTTTTGCGACAAAGTACTGGAAATGATTCTTTACCCCTTATAGAAATTACCATAAAACACAGCCAAGTACCACCAAGCCGTCACGCCAGAGCATTTCATGCGACGCTTCCTCTCATCACACTGAACGGCGCACCCCGTGTTCAGTACGCGTGGGTGGAAATACACGTTTCCTTCACGGTAAATGTTTGCTGTCTGATGTTTCTGCCTAATGCTTTTGATCTACAATATCCTACTTCAGCAGACACCTCTCTCAGGCAGGAACAAGCCCGAAACAGGTCACCTATTACTTCTTATATACTACATTCTAGATGTGAAGATTCCAACAGAACAGACTCAATCTGCAGGTCAAGCACAATCTGTAATTTTTAACTTGCAACTATTGCTCTGAATATATAAGATTCAGAGATCCATACATAGGTTTATATAGTCAGTCTTACTTTCAAAAGGTATTCAGCTTTTCCTCTTGCAAATTATAACCTAATATGACATCCGTTCACTAGGCTTGGTAGGTACTCGTTTTTTTTCATATTGTCATCTTCAAAACATTTCACCCTGGTATACACCAGTATTTGAGGAGGAAAAAAAAGTAGATTATGTAAGCTACTGAAGGCAACTCTCAGAGAGGCGAAACGGGCTCATCGGTATGGAAAATAAGTGCTAGGGAAATGAGGGGACTGCTCCTAATTCAAGAGTTAAAAAGATCACCCTTTGTTTTGCGACTGCACTGCGCGACCTGCAGCCGCACATGCATTAGCCGTCACGTATGTTGCGCATGCCCCATCTGCAGCCACACATGCATTAGCCGTCACGTATGCTGCGCATGCTCCAGCAATTTATGGCGCCTTTTGTTTTTATGGCATTAACCTACGCATGCGTAATCTTTTTCTTTTTTTAACTTCCATTTATCTTTTTTATTTACACTTAACCAGGGCTCCAATCACCGCTAACGCTGTGGACTACAATACAACGCCTCAATACAACATCTCCGTATCAGTCTAACAGAAAGAGGAGTGTCTATTTTTTACGGTATTAAAACTAATTCCTTTGGGATTCCTAAATACCGGGGCATACTGCAATACTGTTATACCACCCAAGCCTACTGCCCATCATCAATAAACTTTACAGGAAACACAGTACCAAGACAAGCATTTCTATGTATTGTTTTGCATATATTAAGGTTATATTAGGTCATGTCATCAAGCACATTTGTCAGGAAGTACAAGACTGCAGACAAACGCCATCATTTTATTGGGAAGACTGAAAACAAATATCTGTAGTCCTACACAAATCCACAGACATATGAAACCAAAAAAAAGTTCATAATGTTTTTTTTTTTAAACCAAATGATTTTAGTACGCTAGGATGTTATCAGATCATCTACAGACAGCTATTTTAAATGACTATGCGTATTAAGCATGGCTGCAATCTTATCCTATGATGCAGCATCAAAACTCCAATGCACACCAAATATCACTGCAAAGTAAACTTTTCTCATGTAATCTTTAAATGAAGATCATTTGCTTATATTTCATTTCTTCATGCATTTCCCTCAGACAGGCCTTGATAAAAAGCACCACCAAGAAAAAAAACTGGGATTACTGCACAGTAACAAAAGGGAAAAGAATATTAAACAGGCAACTAAAACCAAATCACTGCAATACAGTCAATTTCATTCTCCCTTTAACTGAAGGGACTTCCCCTCTGAGCGTGAGGAAACTGCAGAAGTTGCAGACTATCTGAAGATTTGAGATACATTCCTGGCATTCCCTCAGTCTATGGAAGGCGTTTTGAGGCAGCTGAGT
Source organism: Stomatorhinus ivindoensis (assembly GCA_019775895.2). Classification (NCBI taxonomy): domain Eukaryota; kingdom Metazoa; phylum Chordata; class Actinopteri; order Osteoglossiformes; family Mormyridae; genus Stomatorhinus; species Stomatorhinus ivindoensis. Next base: position 17,523,569 of record JABFEB020000132.1, read on the forward strand.
AGACAGACAGGAAGTGATGTCATACTTTAATGAGCAATTCCCTCCAAGTCCCCCTGCTTCCTGAGGCTATAAGAGGGCTTTGGGATGGTATGTACCTCTTTGTAGATGGCCAGCTTGCAGTTAAGACTACCTCAAATGTAATTAAAGAAAATTCCCAGTCATAAGCCAAACAGCACGCACAAAAGTCAGGCGAGAAAAAAATATACAGAGTGCAAAAAAAAAAGCACATAAGCTCCTCATATGGCTTTTGAATGCCACATCATTCCACCTGACTTACTACGAGGTTCATGGCTTTCTGGTTCAAGTCATGTCATCGAAAGTATAACGCTATAGCACAGTGATGTAAAACTGTCACTTATGAATACAAGCCAAGATCGTTCTTCTTACCTACGACCATGAGCGTGAATTCAAAACCTCTCTTGACAGACTTTCTGTACACCTGGTTGGGAAGGTCTGCAAAGCCAACGTATCCTTCTAGATTTTTCTGTTGCTGAGAAGAAATAAGAAAAAAAAAAGAAAGAGGGTTGAAGGATGCGGACATGTGGGGTTCTGTGGGTGAAGCTGGCCGCCTTGCAGGGAGCGCAGCACATTCTGAAAGGCCCGAGGAGAGCATACAGGGCATCATCATGATACTTACAGCTACAGGGAGCAGGAGACGCAACGACATCCAGGCCAAGGTGCGGAGGGAAAGGGCCGTGGGCACCATTGGATCACAGTCACAGTGGCGTAAAATCCGGAGTGAACAGCATTGCATGAAAGAACAGAAAAGAACGATTACGAACAGCATTGCATGAAAGAACAGAAAAGAACGATTACGAACAGCATTGCATGAAAGAACAGAAAAGAACGATTACG
>JABFEB020000132.1:17548220-17565576 GCA_019775895.2 Stomatorhinus ivindoensis
TTCCTTATCTCTCATCTGTGTGTGTGCTGGGAGGGGGTGTCTTCCTTATCTCTCATCTGTGTGTGTGCTGGGAGGGGGTGTCTTCCTTATCTCTCATCTGTGTGTGCTGGGTGAGTGTCTTCCTTATCTCTCATCTGTGTGTGTGCTGGGAGGGGGTGTCTTCCTTATCTCTCATCTGTGTGTGTGCTGGGAGGGGTGTCTCTGTCATCACGCAGATGAGCTGTTTAAAGATATACTGTAGGCCTGTTAGTATTATCCGTGCTGATAACTAAAATTCTTGTCTTTCAGTGGAGATCTTGCTGTTACAAAAACTACTCCCCGGCCAGGTAAGTCAGGCAATTGTGGAAGTACTTGCTTTTAGACTTATGATAATTCACTTTGTTTGTGCAGTTTTCCTTCTTTAGCCACCAGTAGGGACCTGGCAGCCCATGCAGTGTAAATGAATCTGACATTTATACAATAACACATTTAATACCATCTGCGTGTGTCAAAATTAAGGCAGAAATTTGGGGAAGTTATGTTTTACTTGAATTGAACACGTACCATTTACACTATATATGGACAAAAATATTGGGGCACACTTTTTGATCACTTTTTAATCACTGAATTCAGGTGTTTCACTCAGATCTATTGGCACAGGTGTGTAAAATCAAGCACCTAGCCATGCAGTCAGGTTTACAGACATTTGTGAAGGAACGGGTCGTTCTAAAGAGCTCAGTGAATTCAAGCAAGGTGCTGTCATAGGATGACACCTTTGTAATAAGTCAGTTTGTGAAATTCCTTCTCTGCTAGATGTTCCACGGTTAACTATAAACGATATTATTACAAAGAAAAGCGTTTAGGAATGACAGAGACTCAGCCACGATGTGGCAGATCACAGAGTACCAGAGCGGGTCGGCGAGTACTGAGGTGCACAGAGCTCTGTTGACTCTATGACTGCAGAGTTCCAAACTTCCTTTGGCATTGACTCCAGCACAAAAACGGTGTGCTGGGAGCTTCATAGAACAGGCTTCCATGGCCGAGCAGCTGCATGCAGGCCTCACATCATCAAGGGTAATGCCGCACGTCAGATGGAGAGGCGTAAAGCATGAGGGAACTCCATGTTCTCTGGAGTGACGAATCTCGCAATTTTGTCTGGCAGTCTGATGGATGAGTCTGAGTTTGGATGAAAATATTACCTGCCTGACTGGATTGTACCAACCGTAATGTTTGGTGGAGGAGGGATAATGGTATGTGGTTGTTTTTCAGGGGTTGGGTTAGGTCCCCTAGTTCCAGTGAAGGGAACTTTTAATGCTTCAGCATGCCAAGACATTTTGGACAATTCTATGCTTCCAACTTTGTGGGAACAGTTTGGGGAAGGACCTTCTCTGTTGCAGCATGACTGTGCCCCAGTGCACAAAGCAAGGTCCGTAAAGACATAATTAGGTGAGTTTGTTGTGGAAGAAGTTGACTGACCCACACAGAGTCCTGACCTCAACCCCATGAAACACCTTTGGGATGAATTAGAATGGAACTTCCCACAGACACATTCCACAATCTTGTGGAAAGCCTTCCCAGAAGAGTGGGAGCTGTTATAGCTGCAAAAGGGGGAACAACTTCATATTCATGACTGTGGATTTAGAATGGGATGTCATAAGAGTTCCTGTAGTTGTAATGGTCAGGTTTCCCAATATTTTTGTCCATATGGTTTTGTCCAGATGTTGCAGTAGAACATTAGAATACACAGAATTCAGATGAATCATTGGTTTTCTCTGCCCCATAGCATCGGCAGGGATATGTGTGTCCCAGAAGAAAGTTCGCCAAATCGACGACCCCATTCAGACGCTGCAGCTGCTGTTGCATAAAATTATCTACATCAGTCAGGTGCAAGACAGTCGTTTCTCTGCCTGAAATATTGCTGTATTGCAAATGAAAGGGCCTGTGATAGAATTTAGATTTATGAACTGAATGAACTCCAATTACACCCTATTTGGGACAGTTTGCTGCTAGTAGTTTAACCATGTTTTCACTTTTCAAGACAAATTTTGTGAAGGCCGAATAAACATTATGTCTCAGAAACCATATTAATATTTCTAAAAATCTACTATCTGTAACATATTGAAATCATAAGAAAGTGAAAAATATATGAACAAGATTGTTCAATGAATTATATGGGCTAGTCTAGCTGTACATTAAGTGTTTCCAAAGGGATGAACGACTGATCACATTTATGTGTCTGCCTCAGATTACAATAATTCCTTTATCTACAAGTGGACAAATCTCTCAATGTTCTTTAGACCTTCACATTTGTTCTGTTGTTTTCCAGCTTCCTCCGACTCTTCAGCATGATTTTAAACGTTGGGTGGTTGAGAAGTTCAAGAAGACTCTCTTTGACTCCAGGAGCAGCCCTTCCAACCTTAAGTTGGAGCTAAAGAAGGTCAGGTGGATTAGCAAGTGCGAATACAACCATGCAGAAGGGGGTGAAAAGAAGGAGGCAACCTAACCCTCCTTGGCATGAATACGTTCCTCCCCCCATTGTGATCTCTCAAACACTGTTTGGCTTCTTCACAGCTCCTGCAAGGATCTCCAGAAGTCATCGAGCAGATCGATTTGAACTGGTCATCCTCCACTCAGTCTTTTGGGGGGAAACGGTTTTTCATTGATGATAAAGGTCCCCATTAATATCCTTCATGTAACTGACAGCAAAAGTCCTTCAGTTAATGCTTGCAGTCCTTTTTATGTATGTGACTCTTTGTTTATACAACTTGAAATTTAAAAATAGTTTTTAAGAATTTTATGGAATTTAGTGTCCCAGCAAAAGGGGACTTTCATGCAAATTTCATAATTTTGTGCTTATTTCATGAATTTACTATAGCAGTAATCGATAAATATGCACCTTTGAATTATTTTTCTTCTATAAAACCTGAACCACAGGTGGTTATTTTACACTTTTTCCTTCTCTATTCATCTATAGTACTTTTAAACCGCATGGATTAGTGGGAATTGGAGAATTAGACACTGGAAAAGGGGGAGGACCGGGATTGTTATCATAATACAGGAATGTCATTGTTGAAAGCAGAATACTGACGGTATTTAGACGCATTCATGTTAAACAGATGTGTGATGTGAGAATAGTCATGTTTTCACAGGTGACTCTGACTATGCAAGTCTTCAGGAGGGAATAACATACGAACAGATGATGGTAAGAATTACATTTTTGTACTCAGTACTGTTTATTCTTACGTAAACGTTTCCAATTTTTGCTGTAGTGATCAAGATGTTTGGTAATAAAAATAGCATCTCTCCTCCTATGTTTTCAGACTATAATTGAAGAAGTATTGGAAGAAAAGGGATACTGCAGCGCATTATCGAACAGGTAGCTGGCCAACTTTAGATCCCCTGCGGGGGTTTTGTAATCATTGTAACAATATGATAACCAAATTCTTTAACATGGTTAGGCACTTGCAAAGCTTATGAGTGAACTAACTGCTTTTAGTTAATTGTGTGTTCTTGCACAGTAAGTCACTTCTCTTTGGAGGAAGATAATTAAAATTAATCCAGAATTTATATTACAATGTTTCTGCTGCCAGTAATGATTTTGGTGTTATTTTAAGCTTTTTATGTCTATTTGTAACACAGACTTATTGAATTTGCATGAAAAGAGGTGCCAACATCAAAAAGTATGGTGTCTCAGTGTAGGCTGTTAAAATTTATTCAGTTTGTTGATTTTAAATTAATGGTATTTAGTTAATCGCTGGCTGCTTTTCTTTGGTTAATGGGAGTGGCCATCATCCTTAGACGCAGAAGAACAGAAGACTTTACCCCAGCAAAGGTGCAGCACCACGCTTATAACCTCCCGATGTCCAGGTCTTACTGCCAGAAAACCACAGAATGAAATTCTTCAGACAATGGCTTTTGTACTGAATTGTAGAATTACAATTATCTTCTCACCGAGCCTAGGTCCACAGTAGGTAGCCCTACAATATGTAGGATGACTGGAATGCTGAATAGAGAAGCTTGCCTGCTTTCATGAGCCTGGTTTATAAAATATCTGTGCCTGCCAATTGTACTGACAGATTAGATGAATGTTTACTGACAGAGCACATGGACTTAAAATTAAAATGCAGTGCTTCTTCGAGAAAAGGGAGCTGATTACTTTTGTCGTTGCTGAATAAGTTTTAATACATAAAAGTACGAGGGAATGTACTTGTAGTTTTTAAACCTCCAGTTTGTGAAGTTTAGTGTTTTCGGAATCCATAATCTCCTGCTTTTACTTGAGTTCTGCTTTATGCACAATAATTATTGCCTCTCCTGTGATTTTAGGTCCTGATCAAACCCAGTAATTGCACATGATTATCAACGGAGAAAAGCTGAAAAACAATGTGAGAACTAGTACATGCTGTGAAGTTTAAATAGTGCATATTTATACCTTCTGAATCTGTACCTCATTATTCATTGATTGGTTTGCTCTGTGGTGAAATAGAATAGTGGATCATTTTTTAGTTCTCTGAAATTTTGGAGTTGTAGTTTGTGATGCCTGGCAATGAAAATATATCGCTGTGTGTTTGTTCCCATGATATTAAATTAAAGCTGTATTCTTTCAGTTTTTGAAATCTCAGGGTACTCTTGCAGCACTTTGTATTGTAAGCACAGCATATATGCTGCATACATGTCTGTCTGTATGCGGTACTTATATTTACAATCCAAAACAGCGTGTCGAAAAATGCACATGGCTTGCATATTTGGGCATGATAGGCTTTGTTACTTAATTATCTCTACATTCTTTGTATTTTACTTAATTCTCCTGGTGTTGTTGGTGATATCCATGTAGTTCAGCTCTCTTGCATGTTTTTTGTAACGTCTTAAAAATACTTTTTCTTATTCGGCCGAGCAACATCAAAATGGTAAACAAAATGTATAACGTTTTATGAAGATTCATATGTTAACAGTTTTTGTGCCTTTGAAATTTAATGACTTAACGAGAATAAATTCTGATCAATAAATCAACTAACATTGTGTTCTTAGTGTTCAAAATTACAAGTCGTGTTCAGTCTCATAAATATACTGTATGAACTGGGATGAATTATGAGAACAAAAGGATGTGGCTGGATACATGAATGTAATGGACTTTGTTTTTATGTTATTTAATGTTATGTTAATGACCCATTAAAAAACATCTTAATATCAGTAATCTATTAAATATGATGACCATTACACATACTGTACAACAGCTAATACCTGTGGTGGTTTAACAGTTTGGAATTTAATTTCATCCCATACAGTATAACGAGTATAGTTCTGTGGAAGTAGCAGCCAGCCTAGTGTCAGCTTAAGAGAGCCTAATCGCTCGAAAGTGCACATATTGTAAAAGGGCCCTTTCATTATGAGTGATATTCCTCACTCTTCCTGCTGTTCTGCGTCACCTCTGAGATTCAGATTCTTTATTGAAGACCCAGAGCTGTTTTTTAAGCTGTTTCTCCCATTTCACTGTGGGCCAGTGTGCGACTCACTGGGCTTGAATGATATGACTGTGATCGGAAGGTAAGCAGTTCGCATCCCCTGGCTGGCAGTGTCGGATTGCCTTAGCAAAGCCCTTGCCTGCAGAGATACTCTGCCTGCTTTCTCAAATGTGTGTCACTTAGGATAAAGGACATCTGATAGATATAGTATAAAATGTGAATTACAATTCTTGGAGAAGAGAAACGTACAAATATAATGGCATCGTCTGTGAGTCTCAAACTGTTTAATACAAATAAATACAATTACAGTCGACACTAGAATTAGACATCAGACCTAAGCTTAATTGACAAGCAGGATTTGACAGTTCTAGTCCTGGTTGGCCACAGGATATGCTAGCTTTCCTTCCAGTCAAAGTCTTAATTAATTAGGCTTGATTGAGGTGTCTGATTGAGACACATGATGTAATTCACAAGTTTGAGGCATTGATGACTCTATATATTTTTTGAAATACATTAAACTGAATTAGTCACAGAATACCTTCTACACCATAATTATTACTATTATTAATTAATTTTAAAATTGATTTGTAGAATGTATGGAGTCCGTGCCTTAACATGATTTGTCTAACAGGATTTGAATTCATTGTCCCTCCTTGGTGACTGATCAAAATGAATGCTTTGAGCAAAATACTGCAAGATAGAAATCATAAAATATTCAGAAATATATTTTAGGATTTAAAGATCTGCTTGTATCAATAAAAAAACTGAGGAGGAAATATTTTCAACACCCCTGAGCAGCGTAATGTCAAGAAACCTCTGTAGGAGGCCTGGGATTCCTGTCTTCTCGTAGGCTGGGACAGACTCAGTGGACGGAAGGGTTAAGCAAACCAAGAACTTTATTGTATGCCTCTAATCACATGGGCCCCTAAAATGCAGGCTACTAAGACCAACCCCCCCATGCAAAAACTGAACAAAACAAAGAACATCACTTGTTTAAAGCCATGACAGATGTCACTGGGAGAAGATGACTTTTCCCCTCTTCTCAGCTGACCCAATGAAACACTCTAACAGGGCATTTAGTTTAAACAGAGCCATCTGGGTTTCATTAAACTGGTAACTGGCAGAATACTATCCACCTTCCAAGATGCAAATTACCCCACGACTCTGTGCTGTTTCTGCTCCCCTTGCAGACCCACGACTCTGTGCTGTTTCTGCTCCCCTTGCAGACCCACGACTCTGTGCTGTTTCTGCACCCCTTGCAGACCCACGACTCTGTGCTGTTTCTGCACCCCTTGCAGACCCACGACTCTGTGCTCTTTCTGCTGCCCTTGCAGACCCACACAGTGCTATAGAGCAGCGTCTCCAGACTGATGCAGCCTCAGGAACCACGTCATTATTTGCTCAGCAAGTCGCAACCCAATTTCAGCAACCACTGAGGGGGGGGGGGGGTTGGGCGCAGTGAGTGGAGACGGTAAAAGTTGTCGACTGGGGGAGGGGCTGGGATGGCAGAAGGTAACTCTGTATTGGAAATGACATTGCATAGGATCCATGGCGAGGCTGTAAAACAATAGAAACCATTAGAGTTCAGACCTGATCTCTATTATTTTGTTTGCTTCACAGTGTCCACGGTTAATGTTTTTTCCCAGAGTAATTTTTTGGTACGCGTGCACCCCGTAACCCACTGAAGATGGTATTGGCCATGACCCAACAGTTGAGAAACGCTGCTGAAGCATTTCTGTTCCTAGGTTATACGGTAGGTTTTCTGCTTGCATTGGAAGGACTGAAGGTGCTGGAGGGGCCTCCTAAGACCTCCAGAACTCCAACACCGAACGCCGCGTCGGAGATGACCGAATTTCGTGGCCGGAATAGTGCATGGAGTAGCGCACATGGCCAGATTGCAGAAGTGAACTTGCCTGTCAGAAAGGGCCGTCCCTCTCTGTCCCTGACATACGAGAGGTTATATACTACCTGATACAGCTGTAGGTCAAACTGCTAAGCGTTCATTGCCCAGCTTATATCAGGTCACAACATGCCTGGGGCTCTCACTGGGTTGAAAACACTTTTAGGTGCAGCACTAATGAGTTTATAGGGCGATGTAAGTTGTACAAGGTATCATCTGCACCCCCCCCCCCCCCCCCCCCAGCGCTCGCTGTGGGTTATGTGGGGTGGGGGGGCGACCACTGCTGGGACAGGAGCCGAAGGTGACATCAGAGTGGCCCAGTCAGAAGAGGCAGGGGGGGTAAAGCAGAGATCACAAGAGATGCCGAGGTCATTGATGCAGAACCACATGGAAGTTTTTCAGGGACACGAAAGTAGAATAGAAGCAGAGGGAGACCAGGACAAGGCTTAGTACACGATAGATTCATGAGGGGAAGCAGGATTGGTCAGCGGCCTGGAAAAGACGCGAGAACCTGTTCTCCCGCCAGAGCTGGTCTAGAGTCCCACCTAGATTACTCAAACTCCAAGCTGCATATCTGTCTAAAGCCAAAGATGCTTAAATAAGCCATACCTACAGTTCATTTGCCATACATAAAATATATTGACTTTGACAGGTATGCCTCACTGAGGAACACCACCCATATTTCTCGACAGCAAACAGAAGCAGCTAATTATCCCGACACTAACGCACACCACCCTGTAAAAAAAAAATGGCTTAAGTGCCACTAAATCAAATAATCTACTCACGGGTGGTGGACACGGCTAACTAGATCTCTGTGACAGGAGAGTCGCTCCAGGGTCACCCGTTAGGTTGGATGCACATTTCCAACGTAATTTAATCAGAAAAAGCTTCTTCACCAGGAGTTTCTCTATAGTCAAGCTTGGTTAGCTCTCACAGCAGAAATTTGTTTATTTTACATATGATTGGCCATTAAACATTCCTCATTAGAAAACGGCCACAGCTGTGGTTGTTGCGGTTCATCATGTTCCTCAACAAGTGCTAATGCTCATCGTTAAGGACGTATTAATAGACTCTCGCTAAAGGTTATCTTGGAGCACAGCATTGAGCTATTTGCAGGAGTCTTCAGGAACATTCATCTTCCAGCGGGTCTTCGAGCCATGATTCTCTTTCCAGTCATTATGTCAAGATATGCTGAAAGGAGATGGAGCATTTCAGAGGCGATTAATTAATTAATTATGGAGATGCAGTTACCAAGAAGTGTTAAAAACATCCAATGCATAAAGAGAAGGCAGTAGTAAGGCAGGGCAAACCCTGAACAGAGATCACGCGTGAGGCTCGGCCAATGGTATCCCTGAACAGAGATCACGCCTGAGGCTCGGCCAATGGTATCCCTGAACAGAGATCACGCCTGAGGCTCGGCCAATGGTATCCCTGAACAGAGATCACGCCTGAGGCTCGGCCAATGGTATAGCCACACATACCTTGCAATCATTTAGATCCAGACCCTTCAGTCCAACGAAATGGAGTGATTTCTCTGGTCTGTAATTCTGACAGTGGCAGCATGATTTTTAATGTTATTATTATAATGCTGTGACCCACACCCATTAGTACTGAGAACAGGCAGCCAGGCGTGCCAGTGGCTGGAAATGGTATTCTAATTTTAAACCCCTGTGACAGACACCCACATCCCAGTGGGACAGCCACATCAAGGTAAAAACGCGTGCCATCTCTGTTTCCATGGAGACCGCCATTCATCTGCCGCATCTTCTAATTGAAGCGCATTGTGGTCGTGTAAACAAATCCCCGAGATCGGCAACATCCACCACAAAATATTTAACGGAGCCCCGCTTGAGCTTTGAGCCTGGAACTCCTGATGTACTTTCAGCTACTGGATCACCTGTTTGAAACGCCACCTTGTGTTCTGGTTTTTGTTATTATGTACAAAATCAGTAGAGGGCACGACAGAGCAGGAACCAAGCCTGCATTTGCACACGCGATGATGGCGGCTTTCAGCGTCTAGGTCCCTGCTGCTGCAGTCTGGGTCAGACAGGCTTTCGTTATATATTAATCTGTCATTGATGTTAAATAAAAAGGATTTAAATCAGCATTGATAGTTCATTTTAATTAGTATTAATTCTTTGAGTAAAGCATTGTTTCTTAATGCTCTGTGCTTGCAAGAATTCAAGTTTTTTGGTTTTTTTTTTCTCGATAGTTTCTCACATGATGCAAAATGGGGAAATTTATAAAATGGATTGTTTTAGGTTTTATTTATTGCATATTGTTTTTTTTGAGAAAAAAAAATTATAAATGCACGTTCACATACTTTGAATTGACAAAATACTTTTAACAGTACACGGAAAAGATGTATGTTTATATAGTGTATATATTTTTATACACAAAATTTATGCTGATCGTAATATTCATTCTACAGACCACGCTAAACCTCTTTCTATATGTAAGGTTTTGTATCTATTTGTTCAAAGGCATCCAGTTGAGGTGGACTGGCGTCTCCAAATGGCCTGCTGTATGAACTCTCTGACAATCTGACATTCCACCCAGTGTCCTTATGCCTTGTGCTCTGGGCTGCCTTGGATTCAGGAAATCAGATGATATAATCGTTCCACTTGTCACGCATACAGTACCTAAGGGTTCCACTTAAACAGACACCAGACTGTTGTTAAGCATTGCTGGACACTTGGCAGGGGATGTCCATAAAGATATTCCAGCATGTCAAACTAAATCCTTCATTGTAACTGGCTGAGAAATGCGAAGATTTTTTAAAGAAAAAACTATACATGTTTATTTAAAAATAAATATATTTAATTGTTTTGCCGATGAAGTCAATGGTAAACAGTATAAGAACATAAAAAGCATTGTTAATTATTGAAGAAGCACTGTTTAAAATACACATTCAACAGAGTATAAATAAAATTTTCACTACACGGTTCCCATGGAAACAGGTTTAGTCACCAAGAAAGCAGTAGTACGAGTTAAAGATGTGCTGCTGTCCTTTAAAAACATGTTATTCACCATCAACATCGGACGTGTGCATGAGTAGCGACGCCAAGAATCTTGCAGCATCTTCCTGTGCGACACTGCATGACGTGGTGCCTGGGTTTTTATGTTTGATAACACACCAATTTGGCAGGCAGACACCATGATAAGGTTTTAGCCTTAATTTGTCTGCACCCTGCTGTTTGCTGCCAGTGCCGAGTTTCAGCGTGAAGCTGGTGATGCCTTATGGGTAGATTGAGCAGACTGTGTCCATGTTTCATAGCTCAGTCACAAAGCAGACCCTCAGCTTCAGTCAGTCAAAGCAACTCACAGGTGCCTCCGCCCCTTCCAGTCTACTGAGATACAAAAGTGGGTAAGACCCAATTTTTGAGGGGGCATATTGTAATATTTACTGCTAAAATACTGCTTTGAATAAGACATTCTTTAACACTGCATAAATAGGCCTTTTTCTTCCTGTCTGCATTATCCATTGCATAACTTGAGGTATTCCTTGAACTCATTTTACGTAAAGGAAAGTGCGATGTTTTCAGGAACAACGCACTAGGTATTTACAGTAAATGATACCTTGCCTAACACAACTTTGTTTAGGTAGAAAATACATGTCTGAATATCATTTGCTTTATCTAAAACAGAAGTAACATGATCTTTTTGTATGTTTAGTGGTAGCATTTTATAAATGAAGCCTAATATGTAGCCCATTCATATCAGCTATTACATAAATATTGGGAAATTATCTCTCGGATGTCTATAGTGGAAGACTAAACCCTGGAAGATGAAATGCAACTTAAGACTTAGAAAACGTACTAACATTTGTAAGTTCATTCAAAAGATCTATCTAAGAGTAAAATCTAATTATTCCTCTTATCTTAAGTAACGTTATCGAAGAATGTATCTGAATATATCAGGTTTTGATAAGTGCTTTAACAATGAACGGTGCATTCGAGACTTGGTGCCAATCTGAGGAGATTCAGAGGCAAACAGCCCCAACCAAGCGTAATGAGACAGGAGAAGTCTGCGAGTAATTGGCACGATAACTGGGTAAGTAACCGCTTCATTAATTATAATGCACAGTCACCTCAGCGTGTGAGTGATTCCATGGCTGCCCTACCAGCAGCGAGAGGTAAACACAGATTACATAAAAGAAAAGCTCTGTTGTGGTTTTAAAATGACCTAAAGCTCCAACTTACTGTGTCCGTGTTTTACTACGGGATACTCGCCGTTAAGTAATGTAGTGAACGTACTGAACTGATGAAAGAACTGGACTTTCATGGCCAGGAGTAAAATCAGTAATAATGTCCTCAATCAACGGCTGTAAGGTCATCTGGGTTCGAAGAGCTTTTTGCAGTCCTATTAAGTAACGGCAAGTGGATACAAAGTTATAAACCATCTTTAAATATGACCGGTTAACAGATGTAAATACATTGCTAAGCTATCTATACGCGAGAACATTCTGTGTGACTATTTCAAGGACTTTTAATAAGTCAGCTTTTGCTTGAAGTATTGCCTCAAACATTGTTATATTTATGACAAAAGCACCACAACAATCAAAGGAAAAGTTGAGCCATACAATGGTATGTACAATGTACGCCGATGACAAAGATAGTTCAGTTTGTTTACCGAGCTGGATCCACCATGCAGATATAAACCTATACAATGGAAGCCTGAAATGTGTTCCGTTCTTTAGGGCTGTAACATGATGAAGTTATCCAGTCTGAAATGTCGAAGGCTCGGAAGGAAGGATTTATACACTAAGCTTAGGTCCTCGGTGGCCAGGTGGTGTCATTACATCCAAAGGAAAACAGGGCACTGTTCGACCGCATATCTGCCGGAACCTTCTTCTCGGCTGTGCAAAGGAACGTCTCGTGTGAAGATCCGCAGCTGCTCAGTCGAGGGGGGCGGGGCAGTCTGTGGACTCGGGGGACGAGAGGCTGGGGCCGGGACCGCCGCCCCCGCTCGGGCTGCTGTCCTCCGAGCTCTGCTCCTCCTGGCCCTCGGCGTTCTCCAGCATCTCCTGGATGAGCGGGGGCATCGACCCGGGGATCTCCATCTTCAAAGTGATGACTCTCTCAGCACCTGTTTGGCAGGAGACACGCACCGTTCAGCGCCCCAGTGAACGTCATCACTCAGGCTTTCGGGTTGGCTGGAAGATGGCGTGGGGGCCCACTGGGTCTGTTGTACCCTCACATCTCCCGAGCTGCGGGTTTGAATCCCACCCCTGGCTCTGTGTGACTAGATCTTTGCTTCATTCCTCCATGTCTTGTAGCCCTTTCATTCTACTCCCTTTCTTCCCACAGCACAAAACACGTGTGGTCTAGGTTAAGGGAAGACTCTAAATTGCCCATAGTGTGTGAATGTATGTGTCCAAAACTGGAGCAGACCTTTGCTGTCTGCTCTGTACATGCTGGACACAAAAATTGGAAATCAAATATATCTTTCCAAAACAAATTTAATGATAAAAACCTTTTTTCAATATAGGACTTATTATTCTTAAACTTGGAATATTTCTGATTGCAAAAAAACAGCCACTAAACTTCCTGTTATAACGACAGTACCTTAGTGGATGCCTGTTTTGCTCGTTAAAAATGACACAACATTAGCAATTAGCTAGCACCGCAGTGAGTTTCTGACTCAGACTGCAGGGCCCGGCTGGCTGACCTTTAGCGCTGATGCTACGCAGGTCTGTGATCTTCATAAGGATCTTGGGAAACATGTGCGGCTTGCTGGGCCGACGCCTGCGGATGTAGATCTTCAGAGCTTCCAGCAGAGGCTCCTGCAGCTTGTCCACCTTGGAGGGTTCCTCCAGGTCCTGTCGATCTGCAAGGCCGTTGCCAAAAAGCTCAACGTGCTGCCGTCTGACAGATTCCCTCCCCTTTCATCCCTCACAGACACTTGAGTTGATAATCCTGACATCACGGGCATCACTTTCATAAGAACCACTACAGCTTACTCAAGCTGTGCCAAGGAACCTCAGCTATACAAAAACAAATCCTGGAATATTAAGCACGACATCAGATACTCAGAATGCACATTGGATGAAAACTGTTGATGGGGCACATTGCGTAGGACTGAGGGTTGGCATCCCAGCTGCATATGGGGTTGCCATGTTCTTCCTGTCATGTGAGGTTTACTCCCTCAGCCCAAACACATGAAGATTGGCTGAAGGCATCTCGAAATTGCCAGCGGTCAGGTTGGAGTGTTCCCTACTGCCATTCCATCCAAAGTGTACCTGCCCTTGCCTTCTACCTTCTGACAGGGATAAGATCCAGTCTGTGCAGATTAAGTGGTTGAAAAATAGATGGATGATTATTTCAATAACAAAACCAGCAGCAGGTTCCAACACTATGAATGCTTTTTGAGGAATGTCATCTCAACAGCTGTTCTACGCCTGACCAGTAGATGGCACTGTGAACACACACGATTCAGAACCCCTGTAAGTGAAACCCATAATTCCACGTAGTTCATGTCGCACTAATTAAAAGTTCCATGCTACTCAGCATGAGTCACTCCGTCTAATTCCACTCAGAAGTGTGTGGCTATGGCCAAAACGAGATGCGATTTAAAGATTCTTCAAATTTTCAACATCTAGATTAAAAAGCAGGGTGCACAGCTTGTGGTTTCCTTGTAATTAAACAACGCAAAATAATTTGTCATTATGAGCCCCTGTTGTGTTGATCAGTAGAGAGTCAGTGTAGACTTACCTTCAGACAACTCATTTAAATTAGCACGTTAACATCTGAAGTCTCCAGCTGCTATTTTCAGGCTTCCGGGACGTAGGAGATAACGACGGAATGGACACCCGTTGTACATCCCATATATTATTCTACTACATTTACTCACTTATTTGAAGATTTTATCTTAAGCAACTAACGGTAGAGGGAAGGTATGTGCACACGGGGATTTGATCCCATGCCCTTTAACTTCTTAGAACTATAGGAGCTATTATTATTATTATGTTATTCTTCACATAAACAGATAGAAACACTGACAGTAGACGGCCTTAACGGCAACGCCTGTGTGTGCCCGCTCCGCTCTCGTGCCGCATGGCGGACGGGGCTTCCTGCTCGAGCATCACCTCCGGAGATGAGACATATGGCGCTCAGCAGGCCGCTCTCCGTGTCGTCCATGTCTAAGGGTAGCAGCTGGCCGGCGAAGGTGAACACCAGGTCCGTGAGGGGCCCAAAGCCAGCGTTGTGCATCTGTGTGCGGTTTAGCGTCAGGCCGTCCGAGAAGGTCATGGTGTCCTGGTCAGGTGTGTACCTGGTGCAGATCCTCAAGATCTATGGGGTGCAGAAAGGGGTGATGAACCAGCAGCATCACAGAGACACTTCTTGATTCAGTTCCAAGTATTTTCACTTCGCCTTTACAAGTTTGCAGGCATTTGATTTCTCGGCCTGTTACAATTGATTGGTCTCCCGTTTGGTCTTCCAAATGCACCAGTGGTCCCTCACATCGAGTTTGGGCTTTACATACGATTTTCACACTCTCTGCATGTCTTGAATCATCTACAATATGGTGCCTTGTCTGAGGTCCTGTTCTGACCCGAAGACATCACACATTTCCAAACCACCCTCCTCTCCGCTCCAGTATGTCCGCCTCGCCCTTCATGTCAAACGTGCAGCCAGACCCGCCCCCCACTGATAATGTTAATATCTAAAAGGACATTTAGTTGTCCGTAATGCCAAATAGGGCCCTTGAAAAAGGGGAAAATGAGAGCACAGGTATTACATTATGAAGACACAGCCCTGCCCGGAAAGGAGCCGTGAATGAGTGCAGCCTTTGAGGATTTTGGAGGACAGCACTGTCGCTGAGAGGCGAGGACTGCCGCATGATGAAACAGAATAAAACATGTTCGGTGTGACCTACAGGGACTGAGCCCACAAACACTGCCGGTCCAATCCCATTATTCAGCCCTCAGATGTCAAAAAATTACAACATTCACGGAGCACCGGCAAATTCCAATAAACAAAACACCCCAAATCTACACGGCATACTTAGAAAGCATCATCTCACAGCAAGCCAGCTGTGTCTTAAAACTAAGGTCACATCGTTGCCTCTATTTAATTGGCTTAAAAAGCAATTTTCATTGTAGTGTACGTATTATAGTTGCAGTGGGAAAATGTGTTAAACCAAATTTAATCTAACATTCACAGCTGATTCCCATGTAGTGGCTAATCGGAGCCAGTGGCTGGTGTCTACCTGTGGTCCAGGTGATATCTAACTCATTTTAGTGCAAAACAAAATATGCCGGCATGTTTATTTACACTATGAATGATTAAACTGTCAGCTGTTCACATTTTAGAACACCATGAGCAACGCACTAACGTTGTAGCATCAAACTCAGACCAGGTTACCCGAATGCAAGGAGAAACATTGTGTGCTTCTGTGTAACGATATTTCAGGATTCATTAGTCATATATCTGCTGGACGTTAAAGCAGAAAGCAGTGTAGGATCCACGGGGTTGAAATCGGTGTGTATCCTCTCTCCCCTGGGGGAGGAGATAATCACATCACAGAGCTGTGTGGCCGTATAGGGGGGCATGCGCAGCCACCCCCAGAAATGTACACACGTCACCTACATGCACCCCGCATTTGGGTCCAGCATTTTCCTTGTATCAAATCATAAAATGAAGTAAAAAAAAGTCACACCCCTAGTGAAAAAGGGCAAGCCTAAGCTTTCATTTTAGTGATGCGACTGAATGATTCCGGGAAGGATGGAAAAAGTCCACTTTCAAATAAAAGGCTACTTTTCAAATAGCTGAATTGAAGTGATGACGCTGTGCTATAAACTGCCCAATTACTCGGCTACCGCCATGTGTGTTTTGAGTTTTTCAGCTTAGCGATTAACTGACGGAAAGTTCCAGTAGGGTATACCGGGAGGGACATTGTGAAATGATTGTGAGGGTGCTCACTGCTGATTAAAGATGCCTTGGTACACTATCTGCTTAAAAGACGGCTACTGAAATGGCTGAGCGGTTGTAATATCTACAGAGACGAAAACCAAATTGTGGAAAATATGTCTCATCCGGACAACCTGACAGCTTCCCACACATGTTCTGTTGTGAGATGATAGGTGACGCAGCAGCGATACCTACCAGTATGTCAAGGCAGGCGGCCTTGAGGAGGGTGATCTGGTCGGCTATGGTGAGTCCCCCAAAGCCAGGCACCTTCTTGGCAAACTCCACTATCTTGATGATGCACTTGGTGGCCAGTTCGCTGAACTTATCCCAAAGGCCCAGGTCTAGGCGGACGCGGTGGTCGGCGCTCGAATTCTGTGGCCGGGCAAAGACAGGAGAACCGGGACTCAACCATACACGGCATCCCATGAGACATAAGGCGTCATCTTCCGGAAGGCCGCGCTGTCTTGGCGCCTTGGCCTGACTCGAAGAGCGCCGTCGTTTCTGTTTTGACACGCCCAAAAGTTAGCCCATCTTTCCCTACCAGGCTGACGGGTCTAACTGAGACACACCATCTAACGTATCCTGACTTACCTGCTGGAAGGTCAACACAATCGCAAATACAGCTCCTTAACACCGATCCATTCCATAATTTTATACTCGCCGTGACTTTGCACTTATTCGCAGAAGGTCACACAAAAATGGCATGTCACTCTCCTGTAATTAACATCATATGCCTGGAAAAAACCTCAATAAACTAATTATGATGACAGGAATATCTATTTTAATTTAGGGCAGTACAGTACCTCATACTAACTGAAAGACAGGCACATGGTAGTGAGAATATTTTTGGGTTCAGCAGCGATTCCATAAGGTGTGTGGGCAACAATTTTCCTCTCACCTGTATATATCTGTGCATCTCACAGGAGAGCAAGAACAGACCAGAACTGAACTTGTTCAAATGGAAAATCAATTAAAGCCTCGGTTGTGAAGAAGTAAACCTGAAGGACGGGGAGCTCGAAAGCATCCAGGGGGGGCCTTCGGACATGTTCACACGGAGGAGCTCGCCAGAGTTACAGGAAACGGGGGGGGGGGGGGGCAGGGGCCGG
>JABFEB020000132.1:17575008-17594968 GCA_019775895.2 Stomatorhinus ivindoensis
CCAGCTAAGCTAACGCTTTCTCTGACCAGCTAAGCTAACGCTTTCTCTAGCCAGCTAAGCTAACGCTTTTTCTGACCAGCTAAGCAGAGGAGACAGCAGAGACCCTCACACATGCTAATTACTTATGTAATATATGCAGGTTAGTGCTCATGGTTTCAGTGTAACACGAACAGATGGAAGAAGTAGCGCAACGTGGTAAGATGAGAGTTTCCAAAAAATTCAGACATAACCAGCTGCTAACTTCAGCTCTTTGGTTTCGGAAGGTGACCTGATTCTAAGACACCTGGCTGTTCAAATTTTAATTGAACTGAATTTTAGCTCTAATGAGTTTCATTTAAAAAAATACACATTTTTATTCAACCGTAAAGAAAATGCACATGACTACATAGTTTTAACCATGTGCGGTAAGTGAAATAAAACAATAAAAGAAATTTATTTAATCTAGGTCCTAGGAAATAACCAAAATGCATTTTGAAAGGATGCTTTAAGTACTATATTTATGATGAAAATATTAAATCAAAACAAAGTATACTGAATTTACAGAATGCTTACAGAATGATGTTGAAGAATATGCAGATTTACAATTTTATTTTTAATACAGAGGAAAAACATTTTATTTGCAATGATCTTAGAAGATTCATTGTCTGCATTTAATGGTAACACGCCCTGCGTATACACGTGACAATGGCGGGGAGACGTGTGCTAATCACACACATGTGGATCACCTGACAGGAGCGATACTTTTTTCTGAGGCAACAGACCTCGAACGAGACATTTCGATAAGCTCCGCGAGCTTCATGGCTTAATTAAAACAAAGCAGCTCGAGTTATGAGGGAGCGAAAAACGCTGGCCTAACGTACCATAAAAAGCCTTTGATGTCGCACGGCGAAGCTAGTCTCTGGAACGCAGTCAAGCTCTGACTTGTGCCAGTTTTCGTTCCGCTCGCTGGGCACGTCATCGAGCTCTTCAGATGTAATGCCAAGGCACTGGACTTCCTCGGCTAATGGGCCGGGTCCAGCTTACCCAGTGTCTCATCCAAGAGAGCCACCACTGGTGCCAGATTACTGGTGGAAACCCTATATGGTCCACCTGGGAACGCGCTGCTCGTCCCCAACCTGATTTCCTTCTATAAACAATGCCTTCATTGGAGTCATTATCTTTCATCTTGTTTTGGTAATGTGGAGGCTAAGGTGTCGTATGGGGCCGTGGAATATATGGAATTCTCATTTACAGCTTAAAAAAAACAGTGACATACATCAATTATTTACCGCTCGCCATTGTAGCCGCCTGTGTTTCCTGAGCATTCAGGGCCGGCCGAGAGAATCAGATTAGTTTTCATTCTTAATTGTGTTGACAGCTTATCGCTACCGCCGAAAGTGGAGAGGGACACCTGACACCAGAGAGAGTGGCAGCGAAAAGGGGGCAATTAAACTGGGCTATTGCTTACACTTCAAGTTTGCCAGACAAGGAGAAAAGGCCGCTCTATTACCAGGGCAGAGCGAGAGATGAGGGGAAAAAAAAACTGTTTGTTTTTCTTTTTTTTTGAAGGGGTGTATTTCTCGGTTGAGCAGCAAAAAGGTGACGGCAAGGTGAGGCGTCCCTGACAGGGAGGCAGCGGGAAGATACACGCCGTGGCTACAGCTACATGAAAGGAAGCCAAAGCGTACAAAGATGGGCTTTGTTGCTGGGACGAACATAAAACCCCCACAGATAACATGCTAGACCTGGAGGGACGCTGCTGAACAGCAGCTTTCAATGCCATAAAAAGCAGGGAAATAATGCAAGGGAACCAGTGTCACACTTATCAGCCGGTCTGACTCAGCGAGGTCTAACCACAGTGTGTGTGATAGAAAAATCTGCACCTTCCACTGTAATGACACATGATAAGGCAGCGCGATAGAATGGAATAACAGCGCCTTGTCCAATCAGAGCCGCCGATGCCGCCCTAGCTCGTTGCCGCGGCTGCACCTTTGTTGCCGTGCGCTCGTTCGCTCCCCATATCTGGCTCCAAAACGGAGAGCGTTCAGAGAGCCCCGCGGACAGTAGCGGAAACTGAATAACAGATGTCTGTCGTCTGTGTTTACTGACAAGTCCCCGTGTGACCAAAGGTGCCGATAAACAGTTTTCAATTTTTCCCAAAATGGCCCCCTCCTGTGAGATCTGCCATTCTGCACTTTCCCAAACCGCACAGGGGCTCGACGGCAAGGAGAACGATGTGGTCAAGCCACTGTCCTCGAAAAGAGGGAAAAGTGCATTGTGGGAAAACAGAAAAAGCAAAACAGAATTTCAGCAGGTGTTCCTCGGGCTCTCTGGCGCGTGTTCATTTTTACGTTTGCTTGGTGGCACGTCTAAGTTTAAAAATCACACAGGATTGTAAAGATATTCATTGTTCTGACATATCCAGGGCAAACTTTTACATAGAAATACGGTCCAAGATGGCAGAAGTGAAAAAGGGAACACTGAGATAATATTGCAAACCATTTTGGATGATTTCTGAAGGTAAGTGAAGGTCTACTAATTCTGAACTTGTACACACCACAGCGAGCAGAAAAGTCAGCACCGCCTGAACTAAGCTGTGATTTTAACATCCCTTCTCCTTTATGCAGTGAGATACTAACTCAGAAGGTTCCACTGATGGCAATAATCGTCCATCCATCTTCTCAGGCTGCTCGTCCTCTGCTGGGACATGCTGGTCCAGATCCCAGAAGCTGTGGCAGTTTCCTGCTCTGGCACCTTTCAGAGCTGCGGGCTGAGATCCTGCCCAGGCTGCGTGTGGAGCTCGCATGTTCTCTGTCTGTAGTGTGTTTCATGGCTCCCCCACCCCAGTTCAAAGACATGCAGTTAGACCAGCGTGGTCTTTGGGGGTCACAGACAGTCTATGCTTCTTGCTCCCGAAGTGTGGACCGTCTGTCAGGAAGCACAGGGGGAGCAAAAACACGGACTAGCTGCGGCTCCCCGAGGACCGGGTTGGAAAACAGTGACTTAGATGTTTCTAAACTGCCTGTAACATGACCGTGCGCATGTGCCAGGAGATGGACTGGTGAACCATGCAAGGTGAACCCCAGTCCTGGGCCTGATGCTGCCTGGGACTGGCTGTAGGTCTGCCAGTGACCCTTACCCAGGACATGCCATGGGAAGATGGATGGATGCACTCTACGCACTGTCACACCATCTTATGTCGACAGCAGCAGACAGTAAGCTCAGAGCAGAGTCTGAGAACGCCGCTCGTGTTCGGCCATCCTTGAATATGATAAACGTCTGCTGCTTCCATATGCTCTGTTATACTTATTAAAATGTGAGATTTCTCAAGGGCTTCATCTAGTGTCAAGTCATTTAAATAAGCAGAACTTTGGATTGTTTCTCATTAGTTTCGAGGCAGGCTGAGTGGACCGGCCACGTGAGACAAGGCCAACAAGACTGGGGTTCAAACTCATGTGTATGATTAGATCAGAATGATATTCTATTAATCCCTGTGGAGAAATGCCCTTTTCCGCTTAACCTTTCACGCTCCCTATGAGACGCACACAGACATATACACAGGTGAGAGATGGGCGGGGGGGGGTCACAGTGCAGGGTCAGCCAGCATGTACTGTCCCTGGAGCTGGGGGTTAAGGGCTTTGCTCAGGACAGCAATGGTGACATCACTCTCGCAGCCATGGGATTTGAACCGGTAACCTTCCAATCACAGCAACAGAGGCTCAACCTTCAGTCACAACCAGCCCTACGAATAACTGCCCAGTGTGCTAATGAATGCTGATGGAGCCACACATCTCATCAACCCATGCATATAAAAAGAAACTGTGACTAATGTCAAACATTAGCCTTTACCGCTTAACAGCACAATCTGCTACCAGGACACGAAAAACAAGCAGAAAAGAGGAAACTGATTTTTTTTTTTAAATGCCATTATTCCTCAAATACTGGAAATACAAAACCCACAACAGGGTATTTAAATTAAACCAGTTAACCTGCCTCTGTTTGGATCTGCAGGTCACCTATAAGGTAACGTTTGGTGACATTCAGTTTATGTTTGTATGGGTTTTTACAGCAACGATGGGATGGATGAAAATAAACCATTTCATGAGGAAGGAGCTGGCTGAAATCTGCTTAGTTCCTGCTGGAAGTAACAAATGGCCAGAGTGTAAATTATCAGATCCGGCCAATAAAGCCCCCCCAAATAATCATATTCTCATGATGAGGGGGGAGAGGACTTCAACCCCCTCAATATTCAATCCAAAATTAAGCCCTTGGCCAGACTAGTGCAACACCTACTTCACACCTAGTAATGTCACATGTGAAAGTCAAGGAAGGAAACTCAACAAAAAACAGCCACCAGGAGAGGTGACCGAGCAGAATGTGTCGCCATTCATGCCCGGTTCCAGACGCGACCCGGTCGGCACCCAGGAGGTGAACCAACCAGGCCAGTCGCCTGACTCCGCAAATTCGGGCGCATTTCCTTCCCGTGAACAGGGAGCCGCATAATTGGCGAGTGTAAATCACTTAAAAATAAACACATTAAAAATTGATAAGACGGTGCGGGGAGAGAAAAAATATGGTCCAATTCCATGGTATTTATTCTAGTGACTTTTCTCTTCGCCCTTATTCCTTGAGCATTAGGCTTTTACCGTAAATGCCATTAACAAGGGATTCTCAGAAATGCGTCACAATTTTTAAAGACATACGCATGCCGTGGACAAGTAATTGTCAGTTAATAGTTCGACGTCTTCTGTTTGATACGAAATGTGGTGTTTTATTCTGTCCGCCTTACACTGTGACACCGCAAAGTTTAATACCGAGACGCGAGACACGCCCCCAATGCGCCGCAGATATCACTTTGGAGCTTGTCACATGTCACATAACACGAAGGCTCATTGCGCGACAATTTACACACAGTGCGCTTTTCTAGCGAAAGCTGAATCATCGAAGTTCACACAAGCGCACGGACTAGCGATAACGGGAAAAAAGTAATTTCCTATAATACAAAAAAATGGAAAAAACCCGCTATATTGCACTGGCTTGGTGTGAGTCGGTAATTCCTTGCCGTTTCCTTTATTTGCCTTGTGGTAATGGTGACGGTGAAAGGGGGAACCCGGCATGATGCGCATCTTAAGCGCAGCTCACCTGCCTGGCTAGAAAGCGGGGCTGCATTCGGGGTTCAATGAGGCAAGAAGGAAACAACAGCTACGGGAGGTCTACATGTCAGCTGTGGTTTATGTATGTCATTTATTCTTGTTTCTGAGCGGCGCCGGGGCGGGAAGCCTCACCTTGCAGCCCTCGCAGGCGCTGACCCCGTAGTGGTATCCCGAGGACTTGTCCTGGCACACGAAGCAGGGCTTGTAGATGCGCGGCGGGGGCAGCGGAGACGGCGGGCTCGGTACCAGCTCCTCCGAACTGCTGCTCCGAGTCTCCACGGCTGCCGGGACACAAGGCCGATAATCCGCGGGTTACAGCAGCGACGGCCTCCGATCGTGCATATATAATAAGAATATATAGACCTAATCAACAATGACCATGGTGCAGTGTCATTTTTATGTGCCTTTTTTCTCAGTAACATTTTATGTCGAATTAAACCAGTATTCGAATATACACTAAACACTGACATGTACATAGAATACATTCAAAATAAAAAACCCCACCATTTTCAAATGTTTTGCTTACTTATGTTTATATAAGAAGTAGAGACTTCTGTTGCAGAACAATAATTAGAATAGAATAGGAATATATCTGTTATACAATTGATCAGGAAACATAAAGGTTTTTAACAAAATTATATAGACATTTACCTATTTTGGCAGTTATGCTTGTAACCCGAGTAACAGTTTACATTACATTTAGTCATTAGTCTGCAGCGTTTTGTTTCGTTGGTTCCTGTTTGGTTTGCTAAAAACGCATAGACTCGAATCCTGGTTAAGCACTGCCCCGCTGATCCTGGATCAGCTACACAAGTAGGTGGGGGGCTTTCCCCTTTAATCCTATAGCTTCGGTAGAGAGCAGTTTGTGGTCAGAGGGCACAGAATAATCTTTGCTTTAGGGGCGTATTTGGCTGAATTAAGCCTGACATTTAATAAACTGAAACGGATTTGATGCTGGTCATAGGTTTGGCTGTATCTTTTCGGTCACACCAAGGTCCAAGTGCAAAAATCCTGAAATGCTTCTCCTAGTTCGAGGTAAATCGACAAATCCCCCACCCCCCAACCTGACACCACTGGCAAAACAGCAGCGGATAAACTGCTTAATAAAGATTATGATTATGAACAAAATTGCTGTATATTTACAGCACTGTGGGGTTTCTTTTTTGCAGGGTAAAATAAGGTTTTATGGTTTTCAGCCATAAAAATACGCACGTTTTGTTTAGTTAGGGCATATAGGGCTCTCTGAGCCTGTGGATTATTCCGGCACTGTGACACGGTGTCTTTCTTTAGCTTTCTCTGTGAGGACAGCGGGAGGGAGCAGTGTTTCCACTAGCCGAAGGCTCTTCTTTGTGTTTTTCTTTTCTTTTTCTTTCCGTGACCTCCTCCTACTGAGTACCAGCTACGCTGTCTCTTATTACTAAAGAACATGTGTCATTTTACTGTTTTCCATGTCAGTAGAAAGCCGTCATTCTTCCAGCGAATGCGCTAACCAGTCAATGTTTTTCTTTTCGATCTACCCGAGTCCCTGTTTTCGGTTTTATTATTAGATGTTTTTTGTGTAAAATCCGTTAACAATCCAGAATTGTTATTTTGACCTTAACTGCGCAATGAACCTAAGTCCGGAATGACGCAGCCTTAAGCAAAAACACATAAATCTTTAATAGCATCTCTATAAAGAGGTTGTACCACTTTCTTGATAAAAGGCGAGGTAAGTGGGTAGATGCTTCTAGGCAGATGCATACTTAGAGTAAATTTAGAATATATTTAGAGCGTGAGGTGAAAAAATATATATTTGACGTGTTAAGTGACATTTAATTCCTAGCCACTGTACATCTTGAAAGGCGATTGATTGGGGACGACAAATGGCCTCGAATCCAAAACCTCCTATATCTGCTAACCTTGAACACGGTGCTGGGGGGGGCGGCAGGCGGAAGCCTTTCATTGCCACTCAGGTGGCGTTTCTCTTCAGTCCGTCGACCCACAGATTATAATCCGTAGCCAAAAAATAGGCTTCTTCTAAATACAAGGTCACGAAGTAGTCAGCTGAAAGTAAGACGTGGACTAAGTGTCGGAAGATTAACACTTCATTTTAAGGTAATATTTATCAAGGTTTTTCTAGGTTTGCTTTCAGAGTCCTACTTTTTAAGCAGAGAAATATAAAACGAATACATAAATAAGCTATATTTTATGAACTACTTGTTCATGTTTATAGACTAGTTATAAATAAAATTATATATAATCCCTTTGGAGATAGTAATTTTGGGTATAATTTACAGTTCATAATACTAGGTCCTTCAAATAAAGACACTGTTAACATATGAGGCATAAACATGCAAGAAGTGTTGTACTATCCTCAGTGATAAATCTCTCACCTTAAACCTTTTATGTTCAACACCCAGTGTAATATGAAAATGAGATTCCCTTTTATATAACCCAAAACAAGGACGCCTGCAATTTTTAGACACTGCTGGAGTCTAGGGCAATAACGGCAGCAGAACTCAGGCAAACTTTTCAATCACGTGTATGTCAGTGCACAACATGTACATGAAATCTCTGTATCTGTGGATGTGAACTAAGGAACAGCAATGTCTAAGAACACAAGGAGAGCCAACCAGAGCTCGGATTTTTATTGCCATCTCTGTTGGCCAGACCTCATTTCACACTTGAAATTCACACAGGGAAGGAATGTGCAATGTAGTTTATCCAGATGGACAAATCACTGATGCGCAACACAGGAGGGGGGGAGGGGGGAAACAGATCACATGAAATGCCTTTTTTTTCTTGCTGTATAGCAATAGATTTAAGGAACCACTTAAATCTGCAAGGCGGCTTCTAGGCTGGGCTAACACAACCATTAGATGAATAAAGATAGCTGGCATATAACTGAATGGAAGCCCTTTTAGAGGAGTAAGAAAAATTGCTGGTGTCTTTCCCTTGAACTCTTAGCCCCCAGCTGAACCTGCAGTCAGGGTCAGACAGGAAAACACACCAATTAACGGCCATTCTCCGTACGGCGCAGGCAAAACCAAGCTCCAAACTAGCCGCTCGGGCCACGAGCACTCCGAGGCTCTCTGTGTCTGGCGGTTCCTTAAGAGGACGAGACGCAGCGGTTCCTGTAGGCTCAAGACAGCCCCCTTTTTCATTAGCGGGCCTGATGACTTGAGTACAGCACAAAATACTTCCTTCCCACGACACCTTTGGCCTTCCAGCTGCCTCACTCCATCGGGGAAGTGCAGAGACGGTCACACCAAAGATGGCACTGCAGAAGAACTTTCTAGTTTTGGAAATTTGGTCTCTAGAATTCTGAAGCCCTTTAAGCAGCAGATCACTGGGGATAAAAAGCCATGCTGATGTTTACCATGCTTCTGGACCATGACATAGAGCCAGCAACGCCCCCAATGATCAGATCACAGAAGGTGACATTCCAGCAAGGTCAACCACCCCCATATAACAGAAAAACAACACTGTGATAAAACACCAGGGCACTGAATGAGTACGGCAGAGAGGCACCTTTTAAAACCGGAGCGAAGGGCCACTGTAGTCTCAAAAATAAAGGGGAAGTGAGGATTTGGGAAAAAGTAAAGGCAGCACTGTGCAAAAAGGAGTCACAGCCGACGTTTAAATGTTCTTCGTGTCATCTATTGATGTCTGTCGAAGTGCGTTGGTTTAGACATTCCGAAACCTCTCTTAAAACCTATACATTATTTGCACCTTCCAGTGCACGTGTGTATTTTTGACTTGGCACCATCTGATTGGCTAATCAATACCTCACTAAGTTATTTGATGAGGTGACCCGAGGAGAGTTCTGGGAAAGAAACAACGTTAATCTATCTGTCCAGCGAGATATTACTGACTTTTTGGAGATCTGAAGAAATTCTTGTTCATTTTTATTCTGCTTCTGTTAATTTTCATGTGTTCCAATGTTAATTAGTTTTTATTTTTCTGGGTAAGTTTACTGAGCAAACAAATTGCTTTAGACATTTCCTTTGACTGCCTAAGTCTTTTGCACAGTTGCACAGTGCTGTATATTTCTCTCAGATCAGCAATAAAAGTACTTCAGAGCCCAATGTCAGGCAAGTGGGGCGGTTGGGGGGGGGGGGGGCTCAGTATGTAAAGACAGAAAGTACAGGGAGTCTGAAGAGGCTTTCCCTCACACCGTCCCTGTATTTCACTGCATAGAGTCTATTCAAACTTCCCTTTTATGCCTTGTCTAAGAAAAACCTCCAGAGATTTCTGGCGGCGATGGAGTACCGACTTTTTTGTACTGCAATTCCACCACTAACGGGATTCTTAAAAAGCAGTACCTGCAGGAGATCATTACACCCAAAGCGCTGTTAAAAGACAGAATGGCACTGAAGAAAGAATGCTTTCTCACAAGGCTTTGGTCCAGGGTTGACTCGCCGATGACCCTGCCTTGACCTCACGGAGACCGTCCTGACCGGGTCATGCTGTCGATGACGTAGCACTAACCCAAGCTAATTGCCATTAGCCAACATAACTGTATTTATTCAGTGATAGCACAGCCATTTGGAATCCTCTCAAAAATAATACTCATGATCAATACTACCATTATTTAAAATACACTCAGTTATCCTTGCCATTACTGGGTAAGATCCACTTTTGCTTCTAGAACTGCATTATGGGTAGACAAGCCTTGTACTCATCCTGTACAGAACTGTAGGTGATATTTCTGCATTAAGACTAGCTTTAACAAGTCTGCCCGTCCACCTCCGACCTCTGTCATTACCAAGGCAATTCTGGCCACAAAAATGTCATGGGCTGGATGTCCTTTGTTCATCACACTGTTCCCTGTAAACTCCAGTCCTGGGGGGCAGGAGCCCTGCACAGTTTTTGGTTCACCCTCATTTAACACACCTGATTCAACTCCTTGTGCTAATTACCACACAGCTCTTGAGCTGAATCATTTGCGGCGTAACAGGGAATGAACTAAGCTACACGGGGCTCCGGCCCTGTTTGACATCCCTGATCTAGATACTGTAGTGCGTGAAAATCCCAGCAAGGCTGACATGTTGGAACCTCGACATGTGGCAGCAAACATCACACTGCATTCAAAAGTCACCTTAATCAGGCGTCTTAGCCGATGACATGCTTAGCAAAACAGCGAGGACACCTTTCCACCCAGCCTGTGTGCTGTATGGATTCAGCTACAGCCACGACATTCAGTGTGTGGAGGAGGACACTACTTGAATTAGCAAACAGGTGTAAATAGTCTTCTAGCCAATAATTGTAAATCATTTCTGTTAAGCAACAAATTACATTGTGCGTCTATATTGATTATCAAAACTCCTGAATCAAAATTCCAGAGGAGCTTAATTAGAACAACTATATAAATCCAAAATTACATTCCCACATTCAGAATAAGATATTTATACTTGCAACCAATCGATTTGATGCCAAAGACTGAAAACACCATTCTGATCCCTGAAAACATTGTGACATGTGACCCTAAAAGAGGACAGAAAAACAACAGGGACAGATCAGCTCCATTCTATCTGCTATTTGTTTAGTCTGCACACGTACACCTGCCTGGCAGCATCATCGACCAAACAAACAGACGCATACATCTGCACAGGTTGGATAATGCCGGTGTTTTCTGCATCTTCAAGCTGGAGAACGCGGCAGCTATATCCAAAACCTCTGGAATGCTGTTAAGGGGAGAAACAGGTTTTGTTTTAATGGGCCAGTTTTCGATTGATCAGCTGAACTGAAAATGATTGGAGTAAAGATCACGTGTCCAGTTTATAATTACGTGAATCCATGCGGCTTTCTTGTACACTTATAATTGAGGTGTAACTCAGTAATCAATAATACCAAGGCAGGGTTTTTGCACATAGCGACAAACAATGGCGTGTCTGTGTCACACAGCCTTGAGCTCATAGTGGCTGCCAGACTTTCAGCATAATTGGAAAACAGCCCACAAAATTAATTCCAAAATTTCCATAGACACAATTTCATTAAAAAAATGCTTCCCAGTCCAGAAAATATTATGCAACTGTGATAAAATACAACAAAAACTTAAAATAACATCCATATGTATGGCAGGCTGTGATATCTGGATTCTTCTGTCTGACTGTAGTAAATTTAGACGGAAAGAGAGGACAGGACAGAGCATATCATACGTTTACACCCACACGCAGCCTGCTCGCTTCCCCATGTATCTGACACTGACAGAAAGGCTTTTCAAAGGAGCCTCCTGCCTCCTGTCTCCTGCAACCACGCAAGCTGCTTTTCAAAGTTTACACTCTGTGAAAAAAGGTGGATTATAAATTACAGCTCTTCAGTTCCAAACACCCCAGCAGCCTGTACTTAATTGTCTATTTCCTCCACAATTTTCACCGCTTAATCACACCGCTTCTATGAAGGTAACAAATAAGTAATCGGTCCTCGTCTTCCAGTTATTTTCTGTCAGCCATTAAAGGAGACAATGCTGCCCCCCCCCATAAAGGCTCCTCATAGCGCCCTGGCCGATTAAACAGGCTCGTGTTTACCTATGAGCCCCTCTCAATGCCGGTCCCGGAGATCTTACCATGTTTACTCCAATTAAACTTCTTATTAATTACGCGTCAATCAGCACTTGCAAAAATACCAATGCAGAGGATATATTTTACAGCGTGGTCAGTGAAAACTGAGCTGTTACCAGTAGCCACTTTTACACATCTTTAATAAATGCAGAAAATTGGTGTCCATCACACTGAAATTCTATTATTAATTTTAATGGGTGCATAGAGTCCATGTGGAGGAAAAAAAATCTCCACTTGACAGTACAAATCTCTAGTGAGAACCCGAAATGTCCAGATATGGTCACAGTCCAATAAAGCACTATTAATAATTTTTGCTTTTTCAGTAATGTGAATCCAGCCAGGGTCACAGTGGTCCGGGGTGTATCGCTGTAAACGTGGGGATAGATGCAGGTACCGCATGGACAAGCCTTTAACCCCAATCCGGGGCATTAGGGCGACACATCACTGGCAACAGACACGTACGGCACATCTCTGGATTTCTGGAAGGAAACCGGTGCACACAGATGGAACGCACACTGGCATGCGGGGAACATGGAGAGTCCACAGCTAGGTAGACGTGGGAGTAAGCGAGCTGCCCAGCTAACCACACAGCCTAATAAATCTAAAATATAAAACAGCACATGCCCCCCCCCCGTGCATCCCCTAGACCAGCCTCCCCGGGGGGGTATACCTGAGGGTTGGTTTTATAGCCGGTTATTTGGAATCACCCAATTTCTTATTTAAGAAATGAGAATATATTTTAAAAGTACAGAATTAATTAACCTCTACTGTAACTATAACAATCTGTGGAATGTTTAGGGGGGGGGGAACGTAACATACCATAACGATCAGACACCATAAAAGCACCTTCTAACAGAACATTTAACTTCTCCGCGCCCCAGCTCTGCATCCAAAACAATGCAGGGACAGTTTTATGATTACTAGGGAAACACCGGGGTTCCTTCTTCGGACAAATGGCTAAATGTAATATATGCAAGCGCTGTCTGTGTCTGATTCAATCACTTTGCCATAGACTAACCGGACTGGCTCACCTGACATATGTTTACATATGTGCTCCTAAACGAGGAGAAACCTCACTCAGGAAACAAAGAAGGGTATTCATTCACTTTGAATCCGGCTCCCCCTTTATGGCTATTCATTGACGGTGAACTGCTTTTTTCCAGGTTCCTATTAAAATGCCAACAATAACTTTTTATGTAAATTACAGATACATCCTGCAGGCTCTCTCTGTAAACCAAACCAGGCCCGCAAAATGCCCAGAGCTGAGACATACAATCTGTAGTTTCTCATGACTGCAGTAAAAATGTACTTATTACCATAGTTACTATTATTACCTTTAACGCCGAGCGTTCGCACGCATGAATGAAAATGATATGTATAATTATGCAAGGCTGCGGGCATTTACTTTCACTGGATGAGTGATTAAGATATTGCCTGTTCAAATAAAACGAGAGTACTAACATCTATATACTCGTGTAAATATATGCAATCTTACGTAAACCACGGTAAAACCGCTGCTGTACAAATGAAATTATGTAATCCTTTTAAAAAAAACCTTAGAAGGCTTTTAAACATGGATAAAGGTGACAAAGAAGGTTGTGCAGACATTACATTTTGGGTGTTGTCTGCTCATAGACATAAATATATGACGGGAATCATGGACAAAGCACCAGGGTGTCTATAACTGCATGCTACTGGATACGTGTCTGCAACAATAACATTTTTGTATAATTTTATATTATTATTATCATAAATAATAATGACAATAGTGACAAAAATAATTAGACAACATACAACTGTTCCTTTTCACTTTCACATAATGGTCAATACTTTGTCCTAAAGTTGCACATGCACACTTTCATATATCTTGTTGAGTGGTAACACGCACACAAGGCTGGTGTAAGTTAATTTGTTTAAGGGTAAAGCGCTGCATTGTTTCACAGCGAAGCAAACTGAGGCGAAGGCACTATATTGCGAAAGGCTCGCCGGCAAATGCGCTCTCGGAGACCGGCTTGCATGCACAAATAATTGGGAAATAAGCAGGGGAAAAAACGAACGTACAGTGCTTGCTCCGACGATGCGGCCAGTCTGCTGGAGCTATCCCACTGAGGCATGCTTTGAGAGCCTTCTCCTGAAGCATGCATGAGGAAGGACTCGGAGAGTAAAAACCCAGCATCTGTCCAGTGCTCACTGCGATCACATCCATGCAATCAAACATGTTGTCCCGGCGCGACAGTCCCTCTTTACACGCTGTGATCTTCCAGCTCAAACCCGACTGGATTCATGTGCAAAAAAAGTCGACGCAACTCCATCAAACTCTGCCTCCTTTTTTGGCACGTCCGATACTTGGTGTATTTTTCCTCCCCCAAGTCTTATAATAATGAATTATGACAGACGACGCCGATAAAAGCTTGTGATTGATCCCGGCGATCGCTCGCCATTCTCCGCCCGCTCGGTGCCACTGCCAGCCGGGATTCCCCGGTCCTTATTTCCCTTTTCGCCGGAGCATTAAATGATGTGAGCGTCTGGCGCCGTGAGCCCGATTAAAACACATACATGCACAATTTCCATCATACAGTTTGCGCATTAAAAAAGAGAAATACGGAGTCGCCCCTCGGTGACGGATGGCTCATCCGACCACGCTGCTCACCTCCTACTAGTTTTGTCGCAGGGAATGAAAGATTGGATCGCCTAATATATGCGAGTGAACTTTATATGAACCCTTGTGGGGCTGCTAACCTTCAAATGACCCAAAAGCGCTCTGACATCACCGAGTCCCACGATCCTCAGCACGGCCGAGACGCCGCCAGCCCTGTGGCTGCAGCGGGCGTTCGAATGCAGCGTTCCGACCGCGGAGCTCCATGGATTTATTTACCCCTTTATAAAAAAACACATGAATAAATGAAACTTGTTTGATCTGAGGCAAGATGACGGAAATGTGTCG
Organism: Stomatorhinus ivindoensis; assembly: GCA_019775895.2. Classification (NCBI taxonomy): domain Eukaryota; kingdom Metazoa; phylum Chordata; class Actinopteri; order Osteoglossiformes; family Mormyridae; genus Stomatorhinus; species Stomatorhinus ivindoensis. The sequence goes on from JABFEB020000132.1 coordinate 17,589,627, forward strand.
ACTGCTTTGTTTCTTTAGCTGGAAGTTGCCGATAGGAACGGGAAAACCTTTGTCAAATTTAAATACCGTTAAAGACACCCGCTCGTTTTCACTTTTAGTTACAAAATAGACAGACAGACACACACACATAATATATTAGCTTTACGTGGGTTAGTCGGCTCCATAGTGATGCCGATGGTGCTCTATAGCACCACAAGACACGTACTTTCTGTACCGGCACAGCAACGTGCTGCTGAAAGTGAGATTAAAACTGCAAAAACACGAAATCCCCTGCCGTGAGTCAGACATATACGACGAGCTAAATAAAGCATGTACCGACGGATCGATCGTTAACTTTCAGCAGTTTCATTTTTGCTGGTGTTTGTCCTCAACCGCTTTGGAGCATCGTAACTGGTCGTTATGTTTTGCCTGTTACACGTCAGTTACTTTCTCGTTGCATCGACAAATGCATTAACACCTACCCCTCTGATACTTGAATATTATTTAAATTTTGCATTCATGATATTTGCTGGATATTTTGACAGCCTTATGTCGTGCGAGGAAATACCCCATAGCGTCAAACTTATGAATGTATTTGAAGATTTCCAGCGTACTTTCTTATTAATGACAGGCAATGAGATGCTATAAAGCCAGTAACAACCGGGCAACACTGAATACATTTTCCTGCAAAATTCTCTCATATTTACTCGCGTACAAGACGAATATTACCATATTGGCGGTCTTAGTCATGCACGTGGAATATAACAATACAAACATGGGTTTCCCTTTTTAAAACTGATACTTTCTCTTAAATTAGATTTGCATGGTTTTCACGGCATTTCAGAAAATGCAGTTAATTGAGCCATTCGCGTTTTGCAGTAACTTCAATAATTTATTGTTATTAATATTGATGAGTTAAACATAATAAAATACGATCTCACAATCCTCTGTTATGCAGAAAGAGAGAATGTAATATTAAATAACAACAACTGTACCCATTTGTGCTAACAGAGGAGTGTACTTTCCCGTCTATAAAATATTAATGAAATATTTGGACCTTTCATTTCTTGCTGTGACACATGCGTTGTGTTAATTACACTGACAAATTACAATATCTTGAATTATTCAGCTTTAGATCATTTTTAAAAAGGCACAGGAAAGCCAAGCAGAAATTGCCTGGTATGCATTATAATCTTGGTTCTATCTTGGGTGTTTGACCCATATGGAGAACTGGTTAAACCACGAGTATCCAGGATGAACTCTGGTGCTTTCATGTGGAAGTCCCGATGAGCGGTCATGCATTTCTCGTGGTTATACAGCGGGAGAGCCGATCCAGGGAGCCCCCTACCTCCAGCACGGCACCAGGCTCCATGCTCACTGCGCCCCTGTACTGGATATTCATCTGGATTGTGGTCGCTACTTCCTTCTCCGTAAGTGTGTGGGTTTTGCACATAGCAATAAGAAAGAATAGCATAAATCATAGATATAAATGAAACCACAGCCTTGTCAGACTCACACAGCAATGTGGTTTAAAGACTCATTTCTGCAGAGGTGTTGCAGTTAAAGAACTGAGAGGGGATCTTAATAGCAGTTTTTGCCAGCTGTTTCGCCTTAAATCAGACATTTTAACGAATCTGGTGCTGGAAAGCAAGACTAATAGCGTTCGCTATGCGTCTCATTAACTTGTACTCACCGGCTTTGGACAGGCTTTCACAACCAGTACTGTGACATCGCGTTTTTTTTTTGTTTTTTTTTTGGAGCAATAGTTTATCAGAAGCGGCTTTCTGACCAGATGAAGAGTTGTAACGTTTTAGCGATTCTTTTCTTGTTTCTTGATTCCTTTAAAGTGTGACCCTTTGACGTATGTCATATAGGTCATATCCCTTACGTGGAATGGCCTGAGATGCTAGATCATGCCGATAATGTTTGTTTCGTCACCCGCAATTATCTGGGGGTAGCATGATTTTCACTGAAATACAATGGAAATGTAAGCTGCTGTATTTGACTACATATATTTTTCTTTATTAGCAAAACCGCATCTATGAAAAGGTATAATCGTACAAAAATGCATAGGTACATTACACATTATGCATATTTACAAAATGTGTATTTATACATGAAGTGTGTGGTAATGAAAATGCGTGGATCCTCTTACAATAAAAAGCAGGTACACCTTCTATAAGTGGCTTCTCCTTGCTGGCTGCAGCATGGTCAACACACCAGGACACAGGCAGCTGTTCACCTGTCGGAAACACTATTCCTTGGACTCGTTTAGAGCTGCTCAGTTTCAGGGCTTGAGTGACAGAGAGAGTGAGAGTGATCCTGCAGATCTCCATGGTATAATGGCACCAGTGACAGGGGGGATATGGTGACCAGTCCGCAGACACCTGCCCATTGTAACAGTAGCCCTCCTCGCAGTCCTCACTGGTCAGTATCGTGCTGGGAAATAAATACAGCTGTATGTCTGGAGTCAGTCGAGGATTGACACTGCACACCTCGAGATCGTTCCTCTGTTACATATTTGGTATACTTCTCTCACAAACTGGCCAGTTGTTGTACTTCGATAAGACATATTGATGACTATCTGATGTAAATGCAATGTTGAACTTTGATAATATTTTCTTTATTGCCACATATGGCAGCTATATCATTTGATTATGTCAGTTTTAAAGGCCTGCATTCATCCATCCATCCATCCATCACCATAACCACTCAATCCCAACTGGGGTTGCTGGGGGACCTGGAGGTTGTCCCGTGAATAACGGGCGCAGGCAGGAACCAGCCCTGGGCAGTCGGGCCTGCATTCAGTGCATCCATATTCAACTATTCCAAACACATATATAAGTTGAACTTAAAGCACGTTACTCTTGCTTTTACATAATGTAAAACAGCTGCTACAAGATTCAAAAGGGATTTCTTACCACAACCTTCGAACCCCTTCTCCTGGTGTGGGTCGTGGGGGCAGCATGCTTAGCTGGTCAAACCAGCCTTCTCCTTCCAAGGCCAAAGGTTCCAGGTCGTTCTACGGCATCCCCAAACCTTCCCATGCCAGCATGTTCCGGGTCCGCCCTGGGGTCTCGGCCCAGTGTAGAACAGATCCCCGGAGAACTGACCGAGTGGCATCCGTAGGTGCCTGAACTACCTCAGCTGACTCCTCTCAATACGAAAGAACAACTTATCTATTTCCTGGGTCCCTCCGGATCTCCAAACTCCTCGCCCTGTCACGGTGGGTGAGCCTGGAAGCCCTATGGAGAGACCTCATTTCGGCCGCTTGTACCTGCGACCTTGTTCTTTCGGTCATTACCCACAGCTCATGACCATAGGTGAAGAAAAGGACATAGATTGACCGGTAAACCGTGAACTTCATCGGATGACTTTACACACACATCCCCACCAAGGACCGGCTCACTGCCCGCAAAATGCCCCCACCGAACTGAACTTCCTGTCACGTACACTCTCACCACTCGTGAACCACATCCCAAGGTGATTACACACCCTGACTAAAGGCTCACTCTTCCCCCTTACCTGAAAGCAGGAATTCTCCTTTCTGAGAGAGCTCCATAGCCATGGATTTATAAGTGCTGATTCTTATGCCTGTTACTTCACACTCAGCATATATCTGCTCAGGTTTATCCTGGAGGTCCTTGTTGGATGATGCTATCAGCGCATGATATGAAAATAGGAGAGATGTCACCTCTATCCCCCGTACTGGACACCATTCCAGCTGAAATCCTATCCATGAGAACCGTAAACAACCCGGAGACGAGGTGGTAGATGCCAAAACCCACTCTAGACAGTCTGCTGTATTCATGCAGGGACCAAACAGCATGCATTTCTAGCCCAGCAGCCCACCTCCTACTGTATGCGCCAAGCCATGTGGTCATATGATATGCCAAAGGTGCACGTGTAGAGTCTGTTGGCATATTCCCAGGAACCCTCATTCAACTGTGTGTGTGGGGGGGGGGCGGTCCATTATTCCACAGTCATGCCAGAATTTGCATTATCGCTCATGGGTCATTCTAGCACATCTCGTGACCTCCTCATGTACTGCTTCCAATTCAGGATCCAGGTGGTATCTCTGTCGCTCCTAGCACGAGCGTTGAAGTCTCCCAGTAGGACCACAGCGTCCGTAGGAGGGATGCTCCTGAGCCTGTTGCCCGTCTTCTCTACCGCGTGCAAAAAGAGCCGGAATATTTCCCTCCCCCCACCTCGAGGCTGGAGAGAGCCCATCATCATGCAGCCTGGGGTCACCCCAACTGTGTAGCCTTCAGCCTGACGCTCGTGCGGATCCCCCCCCCCCCCCCCCAGGGGTTTCACCGTGCAGAGCTCCAGAGTAGGAGAGATTTCCCCCCAATCAAGAAGTTTAGTTCCAGAACCTATGGAACTATATGAGAAGGTCAGGCTGACTATATCTACACACCAGCTTAGGGTCCTTCCATGTTGCCAAAGCCAGTCTCCATTGTCATGAGCCTAGACCATGGTTACATTTCCCTGACCGCGACATTTCCAGCAAACAGTCCCTCCCCAAGCCTGGCTCCAGTAGCCCTGATATGAGAAGGGTTTTCCAGTTTTTCTTGGAAACTTTCACCAAATTTCCCCCTGGGATCCCAGGGTTTCCGGCAGCACGTTCTATAAATGCCACGTCTATAAGAATCTATGAACACATTCAGCGCATATTGTAAAACAGTCAGAAACCATTATAAACATGGCTAAAAATAGTTAGAAAAAGGCATAACCTGTGTTGATGCGAGTGCTTTATGAAGCTATCACGCACTATAGGTACCTTCATAATACAGTACAAAGTATCTTTACACAAAACAAAAGCAGTTCTTATACCGTCCATTATAATGCATTATGAAGGTATATATTGTGCATTACAGATCAAAGCTTCAAGTAAAGTGTTATCAAATTTCCCACTGGGATCAATATTTTAATTTTAAAGATATTTCTGTTCTCAGTACAAAATTTTTGCTTGACAGCTACACTTGTCTTGGGCTAATTCTTATCCTGAGGTCCAATGAAAAGAAACCAAGAAAACAAGAGAGTCAATGATTAAAATGTCTCTCGTGTATTACAATCCTAAAAGCAGTGTTGTCACTCAGCACCCACAGGACAAGCCTTGATATGCATGAGTCATATACAGAGGTGCACCGTCAGGCCCACCCTGTGACATCACCAGGCACCATCCGTTGCACAGATCAGGGGTCTGTAATGCATGAGTGTACAAAAGGCAAAGAAGCTCCCTCCTGTGACCGTATGGCAGTGACCTGATAGCCCTATAGCAGCTTCCTAAAAGACTAGTAGGAAATGAAGAGTCGACTGCGGCGGTACGCAGTGACACCGAGGGGGAAATGAAGAGTCGA
>JABFEB020000132.1:17619714-17629777 GCA_019775895.2 Stomatorhinus ivindoensis
ATGATAATTCTGCCCATTAGTGTTGTATTAGATAAGGATTAATAGAATGTAGCAATCCTTAAGAAATTAAGCCCACCTACTAGGTTTTTCACCAAAACTTCTGCAGTAGCATGTCTTTAAACCTTCCTCCATTTCACTCAATTTAATATTAAAATGTTCATTATAAAAGTATGACTAGCTAGCCACAACAGCCCCACCCCCCATGATTAATGCGCCTTGGCAGGTTCCTTCCCGTTAACATACCCAATCTGTCAAGAACTTGCTATGGATCTCATGCCTGTAGGGTTACATCCATCTCTGTGTATCTGTCCAAAGTGCAGCACTGGATGCTCATTTAAAACGTGGTACAAATCATCATTAGTCTGCAGCTGTCCAATCACTAGACGGTACGGCGTTGGTCTGGGGGGCAGGGGTTGGGGGTGGGGGACATCTGCAGCCGGCTCAGAGGAATACCGGGCCCCGTGTAAAAAGGTACGACAGCTCCGAAGCGGTGAACTCACCGCCGGATCCGATAAGCGCTTTCGCGCCATTCACAGGTGGCGTTGCACAAGTAAGTGCCCAAGCTGGGCCGATAGCTGATGTCATCTGGGGTAGCGCTGACATTTAAATCAATCTGCCTGCTTTACGTCTCCATCATAGCTGGAATAATAACTAAATTATATACAGCCTTTCACACCAGCAGCAGGTTGAATTATTACAAAATTATCAGTAACAACAGAGTGCATCTGGTTACTGGAGAGCAGTTAGCATTTATACAAAGGGCTCGTGCGTACTATCATTTCCGGAAGCGTAATTGCTGGTTTATTTCTTTATTTTTTGACACTCTCCAGGATTTAGTGGAAAATTGTGTTAAGACTGTTAACTGAGTGGTCAAGGTCATGGCGGCTGTCTGACCAGAAGAAGACATTCATGTGCTTCCAGCAGTACAGGTCATAGCCCATACGGCACCCTAGGTGAACATCACTGCTGGCGCCCCCTGCAGGAGGCAACGGGAAATTGGCCAGCAAGTCGGTACCCCCCTCAGTAGTGGGCCCTAGGCAGCCACCTATATCGCATACAGGGTTAATGGCATCCCTGCCTGTTTTTCTCAGACTTGAATTGAAGCGAAATCCCACGCCACCGTAACATCCCCAAAGTCCCAAGCCGCTCCGTTTTCAGTTTTTTTTCTCTACAATTTTTAATCCAAATAGTTCTAAATCAATTTCTTCAAGAACAAAAAAACATAATCGACTGAAACGGCATATAAACAATGTTTGTCATTATGCGATACGCCCTGTACAAATAGTCCGTCACAAATACCATAATAAGCTTCAGAAGAGAGAAGCACTATTTAATCAACAGCTGGTCCGTCAGAGCCCAAGTGAAGTGTTCCCGTCACTGGGGATCACGGCACTGGGTCGGCCTTTTAATTGTCATCCAGTTGTGTTTTTTTTTTCCTTTTTCTCAAAGGAGAAGGGAACCTCATTTGTTGGGGATCTCATGATTAATTATTACTTCAGAGATTCTCTGTGCTGACAAGACTCTGCTCGATATGGACTAGCTATGGAAGGGGTTTCCAGAGAAGCTGGGCAGCACACAGTTTAGGTGATTTTCAGGAATCTAGACTGGTGAATTGTTTAGCATGTAGCGCTGGGTTAGCGTCCCCGACATACTGTATGGGATTTGCGGTGCCTGAAAATACAGCTTGGTCTTGTGAAGTATCTTCGCCACAGGCGGGACAGTTGTTACATTTTTTAACTTTAATTTTTATAACGTAGAAATAGGACACCGGAAAAGAACATTTTTTTTGACAAAAAACTCCATGGGCCCCTCCAACTCACCCTCCCCCGACATGGTGAAGTCTAAATTAATAATTTAAACAAAGGGATATTAATAAACAAAAATCCTTCATTTTCATTTTTGTGGAAAACAGAATACACAAATAAAGCAGATTTGTCACTGCATTGTGCTCTGTAATCAGCCGCCCTCAGGGCCCCCCTCTCAGCTCAGGACCCCTGTCCCGCCTGTCCTGTCACTAAACCTTTAGTTGTACTAGTTTGTTAAACCCTAGTAGTGTTTGTGGAAATCTAAATTATGGAGGAAGACAGTATCTCTTCAAATCACTAACCCCGTTCATCAATTCGTCCCGGTCTCCCCTAAAAAGACTCCTGTAATCCTGACCACCAGTGCCACAATAGATGAACAATAACCATTGACTTTTGTACAGTATATATAACAGCTTAATTGATCAGACTGGTGTTTATCCTTGATTTGTGTGTCTGTTGATGTGAGCCTTCAATGGCAGACAAGTACTACTGGTAAACAATGAGTACTGGAACTATTATGCTCAGGAGTGAAATTTAATTTTTGCTGCTAGTCAACTGGAATAGTTCAATGGAAAATGCAGTCTGGCATACAATTTTTATACTAGTTAGCAGGCTAATGTTCAGTTTTTTGTACTAACGTTCCGTTTTATTGTACTCTCCCTTTGTGTAAATTACTCGCCTCAGGCAAGAGGGCGGAGCTTAATTTCTAGCCCTGATTATACAGCACATGAACTTTCAGTGCTCAGTCCAGGACATGGTCAACTGAGGGCGAAAGTATGCCAAGACCACAACCTCCTTTTGGGTGAGTTTAGACAGAAAAGCAAATGGATGAAAAGCATTATGCAAAACGTCTTTTTTTGTTGATACATGCAGATTTGATGAAAAATGACACTTTCTTTGTAAGAACATGTGCAGACAGACGCTGGGTGTGTATGTATTAAATACTAGATAAAATGCACTCATTCTACCAATGTCAAAGGTCCCTACTTTTCATTGGATGCTAAACACACACATTAAACAATTCACCTGGGTTTGAAAAATATGCAAGGACACAAACACAGCTCAGACAATGGGTTTTAGTTAATTCAGGCTTGCTCGACATTCCAGGAAATGTAACAGATCACAGGAGGATCCAAGGTTTTAAAGAGCTTTATATATTTTAGTCTGATTTTGTTTGTCAGGCGTTACAGATATTAAAAGAATGCTTTTTGAACGAAACATTTAATCAATTTAAGTAATTCAAGTTATTCTCTTCAGTACTTAAGGGTTGAAATTTATAGTGAAACTTAAGTGAAACTCATAGTTTTTTACCTAACAGTCTAATTCCACTAAATTAAGTCCTTGGAGTAATATAAAAAAGGTCTTTGCCCCGTTGAACTGGCGATTTGATAACCATCTAGTTCAATATAAGAAAGCACTGATTCTCTTTCACCTGTCAAGAGAACTTTTTTTAATTAACCAAGACTTTGCATAAGTCCGCATGTCAGAAGGGAAGGGTTACGGATCACTTTAGAGGTCACCTCTAAATCCTCAGCAATCATGAATATACTTAAAATCTTACTCTCAAATTGTAACAAATACAACACAAAGGGTCAAGTGTTGTAAATCTGTACTCTCTTATTATTAAAAAAAACCTCACAAATCTGTGATGGTCCACAATTATGCAAGACGCCACAGGACCAAAGAAATATATACATAAATATATACAAAATAGAAAATAATGCACAAAATGATATACAATATAGATAGATAATGCTGTGTTCTGAACTGTCATGAATTAGAATTCATTTTTATTGAACACATGAATGTCTTTGGGAATTTTAATAGTTAAAAAAAAATTTTGAATTTAGCTTCCTTTTAATTCACTTCAGTGTTTTATATACCACTATTTTCATTCAGATTTGGTTTTCTGAAAGGGTTGGACAAATCCCTTGATTTTAAGGAGAGGAACCATCCAGCAACTGAATTGACTTAACTCGTTCTGCACTAAAAATTTTGTGCTCTGCTATTAATGGGCCGACGGCAGCTGTGAGCTCCTGGGAACTGCAGGAAACCTTCTGCCCCTCTGTCCTACCTGCACTTCACTCAGCCATAAGTTACATACATACTCTCTAACGATGATGTAATGTAAACACATCCATGTAAAGCACCATGGGACGCCTATGTTGTGAAAGGCGCTATATAATAATGAACTGAATTGAACATATGAGGTAAAATTTACCATCATCTACGCAATATAGGTGACAATATTTATGTATGTACTTTAACACTCCACCACCCCCACAAAAAAATGTTAACTGATATCCTAGTTCAGCAACATCAGTAAATATTTTAATAAATGTTATCCATCCATGCACCTCCAGATTTTTATATCTTCTATATATTTTTTATATGTTCATAATGACAAGGTTTACTGCGGATCTCGAAAAATAGGGCACATGACGGGGGAACTATGGACAACACACACAGACAGACACACACACACACCCTGACAGTGAAACGGGACTCTTGTTATGATTCACATGAAATTCTCCTGAGAAAAATCAGCAATCAGCAGCAAAAACATATGAATTCCGAAAGGGAAGGAGAACTTTGGAAAGCGACATAAACATTTTCAGCCTTAATGCGTCAGTGATTAGATTTGGAGGTTGTTTATAGATCATGCCCAAAAAAAAAGACATACTGGTGGTTATATAACACTGACAGATCTGTCTGGTGCTAAACTGGGTGTCACATTCACAAAACGGCCCTTTCTCTTTCATCTCACCTGCCAGGTCCCAGAGTCTCACTCTGGCCCAGTGGGAGGGGACCTGGGTTTATTTGGAGATTTTGTAATGAATTAGCATATGCTGCATCTCTAAGGGCAACCTGCCTCCCTTTCAAAGCAACTCAACCAGAAAACTGTCAGGTTAAGTTTGGATTCCTTTTGCAGTTCTCTTTGGACTTGCACCTGTAATTGTAATATTGCCTCAGCTGCTAAAGTATGGAGGGGACATTGTGCTGTTTACTTTGCATGCTGAAGCATAAAGATATCAAAACTTCAGCTTGCTGCACTTTGAGAGGAGCAATAAAACAGCAATAAAACAATAACCATATTTTTCGTTATTCAGACGTGCAAAACCTTTACGATTTTGAAGAGGATTTTGTGTTTAAAGTAGACTTGCAAATCACTAGATAATTAAAATAAAAACTAGCTTAGTGATGTCCACCTTGAGGAGAATTTTAAAAGTATTATTAAAAAGCACATTCATAAAGAATGAAAAGTACATCAAATACCCTTAGCTGTAACGCTGTGTGATTTTGGTTTGATTATGTTTTGCCACCTGCTGTTAAAATATTGTAACTGCATGGGGCTGAACGACCGCTCGTAAGTATGCCTTTTTAAAAATAATTCTCCCCTACACATGAATGTATAAATATTCGTATATAGACATTTTGTAATACAACATTACAATTAAACCATTTTGTAGACTATTCTAAATACATTTATGAAGAACTATACATATTTCAGTATTAAGAAGTCTCGGTACGTAGGCTACAAAATAAAATAAAAAGAATTCTACAACTGAACATGCGTAATTCTGCAGTTTTCGATTTCAAAACTATACTTTAACGCAGTTTAAAAATTATATTTACTACAGAACATTTGTGTTCTGCACTTACCATAAATACAGACTGGTCTCACTGGCATTACACAGAGTAGCAAAACCAGACTGAAAGTTTGCCACGGGTGTTTTTCTACAAGGTCACGAGCAAGCCTGATATGAACAATGACCATCCTCTGTTTTCCATAACTGCTTATTCAATACGGGGTCACAGTGGGCCTGGAGCGCATCCCAGGCAGCATAAGGCACTGTCATGGCCACCTGACAGAATTATAAAAAAGAAGTTTATTAAAAAGTTCTCGAACAAGGAATATTGGCAACAGCAACTGGATTTACCCCAAACTGCGTACACGCATGGTGCCAGGTCTTCTGCCTGTCAGACCTTCCTGGTCCCTGGGTGCTCAGTGCTGACTTGACCTGGGGCCACAGACTGCGATATGCGCAGACGAGACGGCTGCACTAGACTCGCGTGAGTAATCACAGATGAGATTATAGGTAAAAGCAGGATCAGTTAAGTAAAAAAAATCAAGGTCTAGATCAATCAAGGTTAGACCAGAAAATAATTCAATCCAAACCAAAGCAAAACCTTAATCACTAAGCCAGCTAGCTTGGCCATGCCAAGACAGACCAAAGCACCGACAAGAGAGAGCTTAAAGAGACCGATAGACTGATTGAGAATATTTGGTGGACGTTAATACGTTAATATAGAGGATGACCCTGAATGCATCGGGTGACGTGTCAGCATCGCGGTCACTGTCTTTTTAATCCGGCGGGGTTCTATAAACACGTGGCTGCTGATTGGCTAACGCTTCTGACACGCCCAACAAACGAGAGAAAACGTAGCTGCACATCGTTTCGAGAAAATTCGTGGTTTGATCCGGAAACCGCGACCAAACGTTGCACATCGTTTTAAGCTTGAACGTGACCCTGGATTCTGGACCGGATGGGGTTACAGAATGTTGTCGTAAAGCATTACCATCATCCATGGTTGTGGGGTGAAGTTAATTTTAACTTAAACTTTGGTCAACAATACGCTTCTTGACAAACACTGCTTTCAAAGGCCTTCCACCTCATAATTATTTTGTATTTACACTCAAAACTGTGCGGATTTCTTTGGAGTCTGCAGTGGTTTCTGCAACAGGATCAGTAATAAACAGAATTCAGTACGTTGAATCAAAGACGTAACTCTACCAGCGGCCTAATGAGTTTTAATTAAGAGTTTGTTGAGGGAGGGTTTCGAAGTACAATGCTCACTGTGGTAATACTAATAAGCACGTGGCGGGTCGTGCATACCTGTTTCCTTCACAGGGCTTGTTACTGGGTGGGGCAGGATTTATTGCGAAATATGAACAATAGCGCCGTGCCAGCGGTATCGAGCACTGCTTTTCGGGCTTATTAGTGTGAGGGAATGAGGCAGAGCCGAGGCCGCCGCCTTTCATCCATCTCCCAGGCATGCAGGCGACTGGCAGACGCCACGCCGTCGGGTGAGGGACAGACGTCTGGGGGGGGGGATTCTACCCTCCACTTCCCAAAGAAAAAAGCGAAGCAGGAGGCCCGGTGCTCCCGCGCGCCGACCCGCGAACGCTCGGGCGCTGGCGGCGCGCGGACAAGGAGACGCGCGAGCGTCGAATTTTTTTCCTCGATGATGTAAAGTAGCACAAATAAACAAGTCGAAAACATCAAGATTCCCTCTTTATAATTCCTCTTCGATGAAATACAGCACTTGTTTTTCCGAGTATGTGAAGCGGTCTCTGTCCTGAAAAAACGGATTCTAGCCTTTTTTTTTAATATTAAGCTATCCTTTTAAGTCTAAGACGAATTTACTTAATATACTTAAGACTGAGCGTATGTAAAATTACATTCTACAGCTAGAGCTGCAAATATTTGTTATAATAAATGCTTGTCATAACAAAAGCTAGAAATGTACCTGATTGACTTTCAATCGTCTCTAATGCCATGACACGAATTCGTCACAAATAAAACCATGACCTACCATGTACGCATCGCATATCGTTCATATCACTTCTTATATCTCACCACATGGAGGCAGTAAAGAGTTGTCTGTTGACCCATGATATCATTCTTGGCCATGCATTTTAAGTTGAGAAGTCCGGAAGGAAAGATTTCAGATACAATACGGGGAAAAACAAAATGCTCTATATTTATTTACTAAAATTAGGCAGACTGACTTCCCAGTCTCTTCACAAGTAAACCCGTTACCCGTATCTTTCCAAAAGAGACGAAGACCAAAGCAAAATGGGCCTGCAGAGGATTTATTGAAAGTGCCAATGATACAGGGTGTGGGAGGAACCAAAGAGATACAAACAGGCGCAATGCCTGTTGCACGTTAATTATGACTAGAAAAGAATTAAAATATGTATGAGCACTTCTAACAGGACCTGAACAGTTGTGGGCTGGAGTTAAATAGAAACCAGTTTGGGAATTTGACTTTACTGGCAACAGAAGAAAAACAACACATTACACAAGAGTTTCAGATGTACATATGGGTACAGCTGTGTCTCCTGGCGACATGTTTGCCCTGTGGCCTTCGCCTGTGCCAGCCTAGGTGTGCTTGCTGGAGTAAGCTGCCATTATGGACACTAAACTCACCCCTGGCTGAAAAAGCCTGAAGAGAACAGCCGAGCGCCATGTTTTCCGCCTCGCGTTTGCTATATTTCAAGAATGCCAAGAATCATATTCCTCAAAGCAATGGCATTAAAAGGATCTATTTTATAGCTAAAATCAGCACCTTCTCAATCACAAACTGTAACTTTTACTACTGGAATGGATCTGTGTAGCAGATCATAGTACCACAACTTAAAATTCTCAGGTTCCTTTTTGGTCGACTATAAAAATAATTTAACCCTGCTACTCGAACAAATATATTTTTAATTAAACACCCTGAATTTTTCCTTTCAGGTAGGCCTGTTAACGCAACGCGTTATGTTGTCAAACACACTGTTTTGTGAGGGCTTCCACAGCTATGGTTCTGGAGTAACTGCATATAAGCAGAACAGGAATCGTGAGTGGTCCAAGGTAGATGTTTCTCTGCACCTTATGTGGTACACGGCTAATGCATCATTGATTTCCATTGTACTGCTCAGAGTTGGGCAAGTCAGGTCCAGAGAGTAAAACTCCAGACCGGGATTTTGTTTCAACCAACCAGTTGTGTATCTATGACTGTGATTCTTTATACTCAACTGGTTGGTTGAAACAAAGTCTTGGTCTGGACTTTTACTCTCCGGATCTGAATTACCCAACTCTGGTGCTGATACAGTGCTTCATGATGTCTTGTACTCCATTTTTTGCATAAAAGAGCAACATAAATCTGAATGAGGAAGAAGATATGAGTCTTTGTACCTTTTATAAACAGCTTATGTCAAAACATAGTGTTAGCTATAACATAGAAGGCGTTTAAAGAATTTAAATGCCAATGTTCTTTCACGCATCAGGAAATAGCTTAAGTTAACTGGAAATGTAGTCTACTGGAAATCTATTTCTTCAGAATTAATTGGTTATATGTGATTATATTTTAGAAGCCAGCTCACAGAAAGCATGACTTTACTTCAGAAAATATCAATGAATATTTACCAGAATTTTCAGAGAACACTGCAACAAGCAAAAATGATTCAGTGAGTGACCAATATATAGCTTGTGGTAGGCGGTGATTTAATCATTTTTACAGTAACAGGTTAGTGTGGTTTGTCAGACTTCATAGGACAACAAAGAGAGTCACTTTTACCAGCTGCCTTGCAGTCTTTTAGATTGGATTTAGTAATCTGACTGCATCTGACTGGCATTGGTTTAAACTTTCAAGAGTATTAGTAGAACAATAAAGTGAATGTTTTAAATATTTGATGGATTCCTTCTGTTCCTGGTGTTTGTGACTCATTGAATGAGTACATGGTGAATAAAGAGAATTTTGTGTTTTCTTGTCACCATAGCAGCGTCTATTAAGGCATTTTGGCTATACTGGAATATATACCTAGTAGACGGGTTGTTCATGAAGAAATTTGCATGTTTATGTTTTTATTTGTTTTAGTACATATTTCTGGTCATTTCAGAGTGCAGTCAGTTTGGAATAAACCTTTAATCAAACCCATAAACTATTGCTGTTTCAATTATAACAGACACTCGAACTTTTAATATTACCTATTATTCAAAAAACCCACAACAGAACTTGCTCTTCTGTTTATTTATACCTTTACATTATATATATATATATATATATATATATATATAGTGAGAAAGTGAGGACTGGGGGAACTGGGGAAAGCAATTGTGATAGAGAGCCGCACAAAATATCAGACAATCTGTCAGGCAGATTGCAAGAAAAATGAACAGGAAGTAAACACAATTTGCAAAAATAAAATGGCTGCTATTAGATTAGCAAACCATCTACATATTTGGGCCACACTGTGAGTTCTGGGTTTTTGTAGCTGTGCTGAGTTTTTGCAGTGAATGTCATTTACACACACACGCACACACACACACACACACACACACACATACACACACACACGCAAGCAAGCACACACACACATACACACACCTGCCGGGAATTTGCTCGCCAAAGACACGCACGCACATGTAGGGTAAACATATCCTTATGGGGACCGCTCATTCATTTCTATCTGAAAAATGCTAATGCTA
>JABFEB020000132.1:17636234-17655101 GCA_019775895.2 Stomatorhinus ivindoensis
ACCTTAATGACAAGTCTAATGGCAATGTATATTTTTAAAGTTTATTTTACTTCTGTTCTGTAGAGGTACTCATTACAACCAGGCGTGCAGGGGCCGGGGGGGGGGGGTGTTCCTCCTATATTTAATTTGGCATCATTCATCCCCCCAAAAGTAGACCTTTGCATTTAAATTATTCAGTAATGCCGATGCCCCACCCCCTCCATAAATATCAAATTCTCTCCCACAGCCAAGATTACAAAGACAAATCTGCAGTCTCAAACTGAATAAGTTCCATAGATTCTGTATTTAGACCTTGTTCCATATAACTTTATTAAACCTTGTAATTTATGGACAATGTACATTGTTACACTACAGTTAAAAGCAAAGTTACTGCCAATGCAAAGAGAAGATGGGTTTATGGCGAGTTAAAACACTATTTTGACTTAACCTTTGGGATGTACAGTGAAATGGATCATAGTTTTCTCAACAACCAAGCTGTAACAATAAATGACACTAGTTATGACTTGTAGCCTGTCCAACACAAAAGAAATAACATAAACAGACCAAGTAGCAAGTATGATTTAACCACTGGATTAAGCACTTTATCACGGCAATAAAACAATTCATTGCTGTTTATCTCTCGATGGTACAGCGTGTTCCCACAACGCGACGTGAGACTTCTCTTTGACTTCTATTTAAAGCCTTGGATACAGTGGATTATAAACTGCCTTATGAATGAACAACAAGGGTTGCCTAACGGCTATTTAAAGTGCCTTATGGCACAGGAGTTTGAAAGTGAGACTGCGGCAGCCCCTTCTCGGACCCGCGGAGGTCACGCATGACACGCATGACACGCAGATGAATGAACGCGCTTCCCGGACACGCCTCCGCGCGCGCATCTCACACGCTCACATTTTCTCCGGGAAAGCGGAGAACTAGGTCATGGCCGCGAGCTCCCACCCCTCACGTGGACTCGCAGCTTGTCGCAGCACCAGTACACCACGCGCAATTATGCAACGTCTACGTCACACGCAGCGCTCGGCCAATCAGCGACAGCGAGCTGGGAGCGTGTACACAGTCGCACATGGCTAGCGTGTTCGGTCCATGTGAGTAAATGTACTTCTATAGGGAGCTATGAGTGCACTACGAACGTGCATTTATAAATATATAAATACATAATGTCTGACATCGAATTAACACAACAAAACGACTGAATATGCATATAAGAGATATAATGACGAAACAGAAAAAAGTGCGTTTAAAACCTTGCACGTAGATTGAATAAATACATTTTTACTAGTCATTTAGCTGTTAAGAAAATGTCATTCTGACGGTTATTTTCCTTTATAGACAGGCTACTTAATATCTAAAATCCCGGAAAGTCCAACAAATTAAAATGACACATTTCTATGGATTACACATTTCCATTTCTTTCACAATATTAACGATTTTCAGTCTTACCAGCCTTTGTCGATTCCATATCTTCCGACCGTTTAAGACCCGAAATCCAAAGTTTGAAGTAGTTGAAACAGAAAGACGGTACGTGTCTTTCTGTATCGAAGCTATTTATATTTGTAGGTTGGCACTGACTCGTAAACACACCTAGCAAGCCAGGAACACTCTACACTTAAATGTGATCCCGCAGTCGACGAAGTTTACTATTTTGAATAAAATAAGCAAACACCGGCGACTTGCTGAATAGACAGTTCAACATTGGCCCATGCTATCCCACTCGATAAATGAAATGGGTACTTGGACGCTGCTGGAAATCAGAGTTGTGACTTTGACTGCTCTACTGTAACCTCGACCGTAATACTGAATTTTGCTCTTTAGAACAACTGCACTGGCTGTCCGGGACTGAATGTTCTAAGCAGCGCTACCACGTGACCCAGCGCCCGGCCCCGCCCCCTGCCCCCGCGCTTGAGTCACTGTAACCCAGTGACACACTTCTGCAGTTCAAAGACGAGAATCCTCAGGGAACTTCCTCAAGTCTCGCCCGCCTCGGTTTGTCTCGTACTCGGTACCGATCTGATCAGCACAGGTTCGTGTGGGTTTAGTGAAAAGTGTTTGGTGTTTGCAATGGCACGTAATGTTGAGATGTCTTGTGTGTGAAGTTATCAGATTTAGTATGTCGGTATCTTAAAAGACCCGGACAAATGGAAAGGCCATCGTTTAATCATTTAATATGTGTAACCCATACTAGTTTATAAGGGTTAAATGGTTGAAGCATAAAATATATTTTTAGATGATATTTGAGTGAAAATTATTCTATTAGGAAAGCAATTGCACTACTTTGGTGTGGAAGTGGAATAAGATGATAAAGAAAAGCTTTGTTTTGAAATGAGAAATTACAGATGTACATATATTAGACGATATGGGTGTTTCAGCAAAATAATTTTTCATATGGTTTTTGACATCTAAACCAATCCAAGTACATAGTGTTGATGTACTAAAATGTAAACTATTAGTATTTAACTGTGCACTGAAAATCACTTAGGAAAGAAATCAGAGTAGTTTTATTTGAATAAATGGCCAGTCCATGTCTTCCACACCACCTAGCAGAAATAAAGTTTCAAACCCCTTCTGGCATAGTTTCTAAGCTCTCTCAGTGAATGTAAACCGAATTTCTCCCCAACAATATCGCAATGCCGTTTAAACCCAGTAGTGGCGTGGTGCAAGTCAATTACGTGCACGTGCCTGCCCAATATTTTGTAAAAATGTAACGTATAAATTATTCGTATAATAAATAACATAGTAATGTGCTTACATTGACCGTGAATAACACGTCGTTATACTTGCAGTAAGTAGCAGGTATCTTCTACATGCCGTCAGCTCAGTAAACAAGGTTAGCTGGCTGTTGACAATGGCTTTAATTTTTTTAATTGAACTTAAGAGCTGAGATGGACGGCCGCAAAAAATATCCACGTCACCTCTTTGTCCAGCCAGCGTAACTTCAATAGTCGTAGGGAAGCTCATTTGTCAGGAATGGACCACAAAATTATTACTCAGATTGTTAAACCTATATTTAATTTGCGTTTGACTCCTCCTACGCTAACTGACTGCTGGCAACAACTTTAGTTTTAATCCGAAATACTTTGTATTTTGTAAATGGATAGTGTAAAATATACTCCATTGAAAACGTGGAATAGACACGATAAATTATGCGCCCATCTGATAAACGGATGTAATTCAAGCTGCAACCCGCATGACTTTATACTAGTCTGGTAGTGCTGGTTTTTGACCCTTTTGTTATTTTCCTGGTGAAAAAAAGAAATGCTTGCGGTGTTTACAGTAACTGAAGATTTATATGGATTTATCAGAAATTGAAATGCCACAACGTTATGTAACTACCCATTTGCGAGAAATACACTACATTCACTTCACTTTCATAAATACAAACGATAACTAGATCACGATTTGTATTACTAATTCGTTAACTGTATAACCAGCTAGGCCTATTTCCCCTTTTAGGGGGCCCTTTCTGCAAGCAGCACTGGAAACAGCTTTAAAAAACAGCTGCCCATACAGGGTTCACAATTTTCCAGAGCAAATTGCTTCAACAAAGGGACTGTCTGCTCCGGCGGTTTGTGCACCCGCAGTGTGGGCAAAGGGCAGACTGTTGTTATGGAGCTTCGGAGCATGAGCGCTTATTTGGAAAATGGAGCAGACTCGTGCTGACAATCGCTGATATCACTTACGGCAGAATGCCTCGGGCTACCATCGCTGAAGGTTAAAGGCAATCCCCCCATTCAGAAACTGAAGGAAAATTCTTGACTCTGTGGTAGTATGCCAATATTTATAATAATAATAATAATAATAAATACCAAGCCTCATTGTTGCACAATACTCTGAGCAGAAACACTGGCTTGAGGACTAAAAACAGGAAGAGACCTGCACTGACAGGAAGTGGGTTGGTGCGACAAAAACACAGTGAATGCATAATGTGTGAAGCATGACCTAGTGAAACAATCGTTTCCACATTTACTTTGTCATTTATACCTTTGTTCCCCATAGCACAATTACGTAACCCTCCTCGTGGAACAAAACGGCCACGGCCCCTCTACCTCAACTGCTTATAGAACCTTTTAAAAGCTGGGTCACTGATACGTACATTAGAGGAGAATACAAACTCTTTTTGTTCCAGATGGAGCTGAAATTTTACCCTTAAATTTAAATTTACTTTAAGTGCATTCTGGTAAAAACCAGAGGTCTGTGATTGAATATGTACAGGGTAGGGTTGTGGTGAATAAATTAATTATGAATTTAAGTGCCAACCAAATGTTATGCTATTTATAGATTTGTTATGTAAATAGTCAATCTTACTCCTACAGACTGCTTTGAATTTTAAAGAGGCAAGTTATCATTTTATACACATTTTATAACACTGCTGGATACCCACCTTTCCTTATTTGCAATCAATGGCCTATGTTTCAAGTTTTGTCATACACGACACGAAAAAAATGCATAAATGTGAAAATTTGAAATGACAAATTTGTGGAATAAGCAGAGGGAAAATTACTTTTAAAATAAATACACATACAATGAGATAGTAGACCAGAAACATGGGTATACCCTTATGTAAAGCCTCTAAGATCACCGACATTGACTACAGTCTTTGCATAAACGCTGTAATGTTTTTGCAATAGTGTTATCTGACGTGGGAGTCCAGGATAGTTCAGATTATTATACATTGTTACCTACTCTGATCGATTGGATAGGAGTGCTCTCTGAACTTGGCAGTCGTAGTTTATGTTCAGCTTGCCAGAAAGAACAGCTTGTTGTTGAGAAGCGTAGGATCCTCAATGACGCTGTTGGCTCTCCTCCAACAAATAAACATTCTGAAGGCACGGAAGGACCTGCGATTTGTTGAGCCATCTTCAGTGTACTTGGGCAGTCAGGCTCTGGAAAGTGTGGTCCCATCTGTCAGTTGATTTAAAATCATCTAGACTAAAAATGTTCTTGGTTCTACAGTTTAAATTAGTTACTGACAACTAATTGGCCCAGACATGAGTGGCAAATCTGCTTCATTTGTTCACAGTGACCTGAAGGTCTACTCAGAAACTGTGTTTTGGCCAAGCGCTTTCCTCACAGACCCACCAAAGCAGGTTCACACCTGGATATCAAATGTGCCCTGGCACAACTATGAAGGAATGACAGCAATCAAGAGAAACGTAGACCCCCCCCTGAAAGGATAAACAAGCTGACATTTACCTCTCTTCAAGCCTGGGCAAAGCGAACATCAGATAGCTGAGTTTACATTAAACTTGTTCAAATTCAAATTTACTTGTCACATGCATCATTCATACACAGTAGAACCTGCAGTGAAATGCTTTTTGCAGTACTCCGAGGAAATGACGGCGCAGTTGTCACAGCAGCCTACTACAGCAGCGCCAGCTTCAACTTCTACGTCTACAAAGTTAAATTGCAAACAGGGCAGAAAAACCAATTATCTTGCCCTACGTATTTGCTATTTCACAAATTCCGTTTCCATTGCAGTTGTGCGAATTACTTTGCGATTCACCACAAAACCCTCAAGCAAAGATAAAAACATTTTTGCAATATTTGTCTTTTGAGTACATCCATTAACAGTTTTTCATTTTGTTATAAGGGGAAAATTTTGACTTTTTGGATATCGTCCCTAGCAGAAAACAAACCATTAACAACGGCGGATGGTTAGATGTGATAACCACCATATCTAACTAGCTACAGAATTAATACTCATACCATATAAGGAAAAATATTTCCTTTTAATGTTGAATACCTTCATTGCTTTTTTTTTTTTAGTTGTGTGTGCTACAGTACTTCCCCTATATCCTTCTGAAATAAAAGAACAAAATCAAAACAATGTCACACACAGTCAAAAAAGCCTGGTTTATTTTAAACGGGGAGACCAGACTCACATTGGAAAATGCAGCAATTGAGAGATGCAGGCTGGAAGAAAAGCGCAAGTAGGTCTGTTCATTAAACATGCATCAATTCAATTGTGTATACTAATACAAAGCAACCTTAAATTACAAAAAAAATAAAAATTGCAACGGTTGAATGAAAAGTGATGCCTCCATTTCTGTTACTCGCAACTGGGATGGGAATATGCTCTTTAACCTTTACTTATATTTGTTATTTTAGTCACCAAATAAATGCCAATGATGCAGAGGTTCTGTGGAGAGTTCACATTACATTCTTAGCTTTTGCACTTGATATTAAGTTCCGTCCATGAAGGTCTTTAACACACACTTTTGTTGAAAGGTATAAATAAAACTATGAAGGAGTCGAAGGGGCCAAAGAGGTTACCCTGAAACATGCCAACGCCAAGCCATACACGTCATTGACCACCATGGAAGCAATAATTGAGGCTGAATCTCTGTATCCTACCACTTCCACCAGAGCCCATGCTTGGCTTGCAACTTCAAACTCATTCCAAAACCAGAAGACGACCATGAAGGACACCGCCATGCATCCAGAGATAAAGCTGAGGATGCTGTGAGGACATGATTACAGAAACGGTGTGGGGGATATCACCCAGGACTGCTTCTTAAAGCTTCTTTATCGCTGGTGAAAATGCATACAGCTATGCATAAAACCGCCTGTATTTCTTGTTCAGAGAAGAGCTCCTCCTGGGACTTCAGCCAGCGATCTTTACTCAATGTTCTTAAGCTCTGCTGCCACAATTTAATAAACATTCTTTGCAATATTTACATTGCAAAAGCACACAGGATTTATTTGATACTGGGGATACGCCATTTATAGTTAAGCATTTACACATTCTTATTCTTTCAGAAAGCTCCAAGTCTCATTCACAAGACAATCAAGGTGTCAATTTTGATTATTCAACAGCAACAACAAAAATGTATGAAGACTTGAACACTTCCCTTAAATTTAAAAAATAAAAATCCAATATAAAACATCCAGGGGCGGTAGGGTTCCAGTGCTAAACCATTTACAACAAACTTATTAGCAGGTTCCACACGCACTGATAATTGAGTAGATACCGGATTTAATGTACTTCATGTCAAACTCGACATCCCTAATTTCTTGTATCAATAAATAAAGATAGTAGTAATAAATAGATTACTCTGTCTCCAGAAACAAGCAGAATGGAAAATTTTGAATGACCATAGGCTCTGGCAACTGAGCATATTAATATATTTTTTTGCTATCAACATAAGCTGTGAAATAAATTATTCATCAAGAGGCTTTATTAAAATGTTCATATTTAACTGAAAATCTCCAAACAGAAAAAAAAAAACTTCTTTAATATTCTTTACAAGTATTCAGTGTAAAAAATGTATTTTAAAATTTCAAATCACAAACTCACTGAAATCCATGAACGCAGAGTAAATGACAAATCTAGCATATTGCTGTTTTTACTTTCTAGCTGTACTATGATAACTTACAATGGTGAAACCCAACAATCAGCTGGCAATAAAAGACCGCAATAAAATCTGCAATAGAAATTCCTGCCACCCCACCCAGCCAGCGACCCATGAGCAGCGGCCAAAGTGTAGGCTCTGCGCGGGCGGGGCTCAGGGGCTGCCCGCCTATGTGGCGTATCGCTTGGTCCACTGTTTGGCTATTCTGTCGTGCTCCGCTCTGTTTGTCATGTACTGGGTGGCGATGCTTCCAACCAGCGGGTCAGCTGGACAAGGAAAGAAAGATAGAAAGATGCATTCACCATTGTGCACAGAACGGCCATTAATACAATACTAACACAAGACAGATGAAGTGTTATGGAAGCACAGATCATCACAGCTGAGTAATTTCATAAGCGCTCCCTGCTTGAGTAAATGTACAGAGGAAAGCTGCCAGGTCTTGTAATTATGACAGTCTTGTGGACAACCACTGTAAATGAAACTAGTGAGATCTCATTTGTGCTGTGGGTCTGTCATATGGCACCCGTAACATTTACTATCAATACATCGTGACAGTAAGAAATTATTAAATCAGCTCCACAAAAGAAAGAAATCCAGATGGCATTTTACTATATGCACCTTATTTTAATGCAGGACTTCACTTTCAAACATTCGTGCTTCATTTTAATTACCTGAACTGGATTACTACAGACTCTCCTCACAAAAAACTCCACTAGCATCTAATGGATGCTCTCTGTAACTTTACGAAATAGGAAAAAACATTACAGAACAGTTCTGTATTGCAGTGGAGCTACTTCCTTGTTACTAACCGTCAAAATTCTCTTTAATGATGCAGAATCTCTTACAATAGAAAAATATGGTGAAACATCAAGACACAAAACTGACAACTGATGAGGTCACATGAATTGAAAGTGAATCAGGATTTGGAATTAACAACTAAATACCTTCCTAAAAAGGATCACCTTCTCAGTAAATGGTAGGGGGACTAGAGCACTGCAGAGACACCCACCAGGGTTACAGTCAGTGAGCAGGGAGCAGATGGAGAGCAGCACTTTGGAGATGGTGAGGGCAGGGCTCCAGTTGTCCTTCAGGATGTCCAGACAGATCACACCCTGACTGTTGATGTTACAGTGGTAGATCCTTGTGCGAAATGTTACCTGACAGACAACAAAATTTCAGGTTTTGCTGTTACCTTAAAACATTTGTACTTATAAATATTCTATTCATATTTGCGTTTCATTCTCATCCAGTGTTATTTTGGTATTTCAAGCAGTGACACTACCCTCTAGTGGTGGGAAAGAAATACAGCAAGCAGACAAAACAAGGCATAGAATGCTTTCATTTATGAGGTTCCCTATGCAGAATATATGCATAGCAAATCCACAAACATTTCAGTCACTAAACCATTCAAGCCCCATCCTCTAGTAAACACACACTTCCCCATTTCTGAGCAGACAAACATACGAGTGTTGGAAAGCCGTAAGCGTCAGATTCTTGTCATTTAACTTATAAACCAGTATATCTGAAGAGAAGCAGGTACCTTGAATTAGTACTAAATAGAAGGCGAGGAGTAAAACTGAATCTAAATAATGTTTATAATACATTTCCTGTACTATGTGAACCCTATAGGGAGAAAATGTCTTTTCTACAAGTAAAGCAGTAGCATTAAAGATGAATGATTATACAATTCTCAAAAAATGTAGCGTATCTGGTTATAGATTCCAGTACAACACCTAGTAATACTTGTTCAGTTATTAAACCAACATCATGCTGAAATACACTGAACAGTCATTATTAAGATTCTTGTATTTAAAATTGACAGAATGCAGGCTTGACGGTACCTTGGGTGGTTTGAATGGGTAATCTGGTGTGAACGCAATGTCAAGGAAGAACACCCCTCCTTCATATACAGACCCAGGGGGCCCAAGAATTGTGGACCTCCATTCATATATGTTGTCTCCTTTTGGTCCAGCACTGAAAAATAAACCGCTGAATTAGAGCAGGATACAGTCCAGACAGCAACTGTCCAAAATAAAAATCTGTCAGAGCAAGATACAAATGGGACATTGTCTAGAAGTTTGGTAAGGGTATAGTGTAAAATACTGCAATACAAACCAACTGTTGGACAAACACACTAATTTATGTGATTAAGAAATTTTGCGGGAGTTAAAATTCAGAAACTTCAGGCCACCCACCTAATGCAAATACCAACATTATAAGAACACTACTCAGATTTGGTGAATAATTGGATTTGAGTTTATGGTTTGGTGCAATTTTATTCCAGTAATTTTTTATCATCATCATCATCTAAGCTGCATTTAGAAATTGATCACACATTACCTTTTGTTTGGTTTATCAACCTTCAACAAATCCGTATAACAAAACCAGAGACATACACATTTGTAAAAATAAATATGTGGCTGACAGAATACAGATTCAGACAGACAGTCTCGGTGTTTACTCTCTCTCCAGTGTTAGTAGAATTTATTGGCAAATGAAGATGTTCCCAAACTACTGATTTAAGTGATGTGAGAGGGTTTTCAAATTCTCAATTCTCCACTATGACTGACTAACCAGCCTTAGCCAACTCACTGTATTCATTATCGGTTTTGAAGATCTATTTGTTAATTTAGGTTCCATTCATGTCAAGAAATGTATTTGTTTCATTGTGCATTCTGAACCAAAAATGATGTCATCGAACAGCACACGCTGAATGTCTACCATTCCTTATCTGTACTGTGGGAAGAAGAAAAAAAAGCTCTTACTTCTGTCAGGTCCAATAGCATCTTGTGTTGGGCCAAAGGCAATTGTTCACAGCATAGTTAGCACATAACTTTATCTAAAGCATATCAAAAAAGGCCAGGTATCCGACAACACTGCACCCTTTCTTCAAAAACTTTAAGAACTTGGAAAAGAGATACTAACCAAACAGCTCAGAAAACACCTAACAATACAATCTAACATCTAATTCTCCATAGTGGTCTAACAAATGATAATTTCTCCATTCTGCATAAATATGGCCACTTGTTGGTGGGAAAATTGCCAGACAGCCCATTCGTTTTGTTTAGACGGTGAAGCTATTGTGGACAGAAGCAGCAGGTACTGAAGACAGTTGGGGATGGACTGTGGTTTTCAGCAATGTACAGAATCATGAAATGCCAAGGCTCACCAACATCCAGTGTTTTTACCACCATTGCATAACTCAACGGGGTGAACGCACATTGCTCAAAATGAAACCACACACATACACACAACACAGTAACTCGGTAGTGTTTGAACACTTCACCAAAATGAAGAACCAATGAATAAGGACGCAGAACAGCCTCATGAGGGGGAAATCTGCCATCAACTTGTACCTAATATTCAGTGCAAACTCAGAGCTCATTACAAGTTCTGATGTTGCACAAAAAATTCATTATATCAAGAACATTTGTCAGTTGCCGTCTTCAAATGTGATGCATTACTCCTGATTAAGGGATTCAATTTTTTCCCCCAGAGGAAATCTGTGCCAAGTAGTCATTTAAATTCTACTGTGAACACATATAATTGAAGTGGACCAGGTTGTCAGCGATGATAGTTTTGCTTGTTAAAGTGTTTTGGAGAGAAGAAAAAGACAATAGTTTTCTAAAATATGCATATTTCATGATAGTGTAATAAACGTTCAAGCTCAGCGTCACTTCATAACAAAAACTACAAGCACAGTGAGCTAGGAATACCAGTGCGATGACAAGCCATGTCAATAAAAACTTAAAACGAATGCTTTATTTTACCTGATGAGCCACTTAAATACCAAATAGATGCAGCATCTACAAAGGATTTCAGTGACCATATGCATGCCACCATTCTACGGAATTCCCAAGTGGACCATGTGAAGGGGTGCAAGAAGTCAGGTTTTACAGACCATCCCGTCTTTGCAGATCACAGGACTAATCTGACATGGTCTGATGGGCCGTTACAGATGGTACAGGCACAGGGGTCCTTTTGGATGGGTTTCCTGTAACCTTGGCGCTGTCAGGAGGCTGCCACCTTAATGCCAGAGAGTTGTGATCAAAGCAGAACAGAACTTGTGCCATTTCCCAGACCAAATACTGAAGCAGGTAGCTGAAATGGCAGAGTGGGTCTGTCCCTTTAAGAGATTTAAAGGGTCACACATACATGTGCTAATAAACTGGTTAGTGTGCTGCAGCATTTCCCTGCTGTGCAGGCAGGAGTCCATAGTGGGAGAAACACAGCAGCAAAACCACACAGCAACACAGCCGGAGCTGGCCCCTCGCTCTGGCAAAGTCTGTGTCCAATGTGCATTTAGCGGCTGTGCCGCAAGGCCACGGGGCGAGCTCACCCCTCTGCTCCCATAGCGCTGTGGTTTCACAGGCAGAGTCTGGGCAGGAACTGCCACAAGAAAGGGTGCCAAACAGGTCACACAAAGCCTCTATGCTCTGAAGAATGGTTTGCTTACATATAATCTGCTGGGATTTCCCCCCCCCCCATATAACTTTAGGAATCATTTAAACCTCTTGCTGAAATGATCACACAAAATTTACTCATATTGACATTAACTGACTGCAAATTAAACCCAGAAACCCGGGCATTTGCATATCACAGAGCACTCAGCACGTTCCCCCTGCCTCAGTATTTCAAACAGCTGCTTCAAATGTTTTAGCAAATATAAGATTATGCTATTCACACAACCATAAAACTTGCGCTACCACCTGAACATTACCAGTTCATTTCTCAGTCTATCAAATACATTGACCGAGGGCTCCGCCTCTGTGGTTTCTCTAATGAACTGCTATACAGAGGCAGCTATGAGCATCAGCTCTCGCAAAGCCATTAAAATAAAACGGCTCATGGACAACTGGCAGTCAAACTCATGAATAAAAGAGAAATGCAGATATTTGTATAGTCAAGGCACGGAATGTACATAAAAAATTCATTTCCTATTTGAAAACTCTTAAAACAAATAACTTATCATGCAGCAACCAGATTTTTTAAACAATAAAAACATTAAGGCTTCATTTATGCTTTTTAGGCAAGCGGTAGATTTAAGCCTGAAAAGTACCAAAAATGTGCTCAAAATAGCCAAGAGCAAAAATTTACTTCCGTAGACTGATAGCTTTCCCTGTCACAGAATTGTCACATAAGCACTTTTGTACTTTGCATACAATATGACAACCACTTCAAATTCTCAGTGGGGTGCCACATTTCACAGGCCCCGCGTCTACATACAATTCAATGCAGGCCACTCATTGAAAAGTAAAACAATGGTTGCTACCTACCCTTACTAGTGCAAACCTTAGCTAAAACACTGACAATACCCAGTTCATTACAGACACACGCATATATATTAGTATAATTGCATAGCACATGTACCCAGTGGGTACAGCTCTTATAGGCAGTCTACAGTTTCTCTGGAGATGCATTGCTACTTGTTTATATTGTACCTGGAAGTTAAACACAGCTCAGAAATAAACACCGGCCTGTCACCATCATACAACACGCTGATCCACTTGCGTTCACACTTTAAGCCATTTTGGTTAAAATACAGTCAAATCAGACATCTCAGTGGCAATGCGTGATATTCTCCTACACTGCTGTACGACATTTGAACAAATGAAGAACTTAGTCTGACGTACAAGTCAGCACTAGAGTGATGCTCTAACAACAATTTGTTTTTTTTTTTTAAATGCTGAACTGCCCTCAGATAAAGCCTAAATGTATAGGGGGTACAACATTGCAGGTTTACGGTTTAAATAATTCACGGTAAAATTTTAATTAAACCAAGACCATCTTTGTGGTTTACACTACATACCCTTCTAAACAGAACCACGGCAGTAGGTAAAGAACGCCAATTAATTAAAGCGAAAACAGAAACACGATCCGTTTACAAACAAATGTGCAACGTATAACCATCATAGGTAAATGGAAGTTTAAAATGAGAAACGTTAACATGCTAAAAACTGTAAAAACGGCATAACCTACAATCATCCCATCTCAATTTGGCAATCGGCATGAACAAAAACGATTAGAAACTAGTTAACCGAAGACGGGTAACAGACTTGCCTGCAGTTCGGCGGCGGATCCAGCGTGATGTCGGCCAACTCCTTCTGCATCCTGGCGGGGACAGAAGGCGGATCGCGCGTTACCTCCGCACGCTCCCGATCGCCGGCGCGGCCTCGACGACCCCCCGCACTCACAACATGGCCGTTTGCACTAAACGCCACTGCATGGTGTTTCCCCCACCCAAAAAAACACTGATACCTATTCCCGAAAGTGCCCCTGACGCAGACAACAAAAACTCTACAGTGATTACAGACAGATCCCGAACCGGTCCACGCGATTCGGTCAATCGGGTCGGAGTAACAAGCTGTTTAACTTAATATGCAAATGAGCCCCCTGACGCCAAGGAGCGCGGCTCCCAGATCCCTCGCGGTGAACACGCACGTTCGAGCTCCTGCCGATCCGGACCTTCGCACCCAGGAGTCAGTCCCCCGAGGGCCGGCCTTAAAACACGAACGGTCCGGATCCGTGCACTGCTCGGTACGCTTTAAAGCCCCCCATTACACGTCGCCTTTCTCCCGGTGGACTGCTCACCTTTTCGCGCTGGTCGACAGCAGTTTGGACGGCTTGCTCATGACGCCTCTGCCCTCCCGTTTGCTGGCGGTCGCGCCTTTCTGCTCGGGCTGCTGGGTCGAGGAAGAGGAGGATGATGATGAAGAGCTGGTGCTGGCTCTCGAATCCTCATCCGACATGCCGGCCTCAGGCGAAAGGGGAGCGTACCTACGGTTTTGTGGTTTCAAAGAAAGCCATACAGCACACCGTAAAAGTTTCCGAAAGAGCCGAGTTCCGCCCCGCCCTGCGGGTTAGGGACACCGGCTATAAACGCGGCTCAGTTCGCGGGGCGGCTACTTGTAAAACGCCTGCATATGAAGTTCAGCGCCGGGCTACTGCAGCCGCTTAGCTAGCCGGTGTCTCTATAGCCGAGCGGTTCGGATAATAGTGAGAAAGATCCGGTCTCGCACGGGCCGGTTCCTCCCAAAATCTGCCACCGGTCTGACCCGCACAGTGGCCACAGTTCGGCGGTTATGGGTTAATTAGCACTTAATTGACCGAGGTCAGCATAGCCGTTGCCTGCTGATGGTGACTTATCGCCGCGGTTCGCCCAGCACCGCGAAGCACACGCCGGCTCTACTCCCGAGACGCCCCGCAGCCCAAGTTAAGTAGCTGGGTTACTAGCTGGTTAGTTAGGGTAACTAGCCGGCTGGCTATTGCTTCATGCTGCCTGGAAAAGTTTGACGTGACAGGAGCCGCGCGTCCCCTTTGACCGACCGTAAGCACGCGTTCGGCCGAAGGAGAGCGGCGGCTACCTGAAGGCGGTCGGCTGGACCCTCCCTGGCCGATGAGACCCGGCGGCTCTTCCGTGAAGCCCGACTGGCGGACTTTCTTTACACACCCAGCCGGTTCCGTCGAAAGCCCAGTTAGCTAGCCAATTAGCCAGGCAGGCACTTCGGTCGGACGGGTGCCCCCACCTCCTCGCTCGTCCTCCCTCCCCGAACCCAACCACTATCCTGGCTCGGCTAGCCAGAACTTCGACGAGTGGGCCGGCGGCGTTCCGGATTTACCTTGGCGAACGTGCCCGTCCCCGTGTCCGCGCCTCGCGCCACCTCGCGGAGCGGAAGCGCGGCCGCGGCAGCAGCTATGGAGTCGCGCTCCGGACTCGCGGATGATGAAGTTCAGGCGTGGAAAGAAGCGACTTCAGCGGAAACCCGATATGGTTCCACTTCAGTCGAGAGGCGTTAAAGCACCTCAGAATAACTATTCAGCAAGCGATTCCCCTCCCCGAAATCGACCTCTACTTTCACAAATAAATGTAATTTATATAGTAGTATATAAAACTCAATCCAATTGTATCCCTGGATTTAACTCCCCTTTAAGCACAACCTTCTCATGTAAACTTATTTTGAGCACTTCCCACACTAAATTGCTTTATTTGACTCCAGTGTTATTAAAAAGCCATTTAACCGTTAAAACGGCAGTGTTTATTTTAAATGCGATATTTACTTTTTACTGCCGAAATACCTAACGATTTCTCACGTTTTTCAGGTGGAGATGGCATCGATTAATAAATAATTTAGTAAAGGCAAGAGGCTGTTTTGTTTGTATAATATGACAAATACTTATAAACATAACAATTTAGAGACATCATATATGCTAATTTTCATTTTAACCAATATCCTTCTTTAATTTGCTTAGTGAGTGGTTTGTTTGTTTGTTCATTTTAATCCACGTGTGCCCCCAGTTAATTGTTTCTTTAGTGCTATAAAAATGTGAAAGGAAAATTAGCTCAAGCAGAGTATCAGAGAGGTTGATTTATAAATTAACTACCACAAAAACACACAATGGGTTTATAGTACGTGAAACAAAGAGAATGAGACTAAATAAATCATTGACAGATGGAGACAAGACTCAGCAGGATCATCCAGATATTTGATACAATTAAACCTTTTGAAATAAATATTGTAATATCAGTTAATGCCTTTTAAGTAATAGCGCTGTGCTAAGACTCATTACTGTGGTTGTAAGCAATGTGTTCTGCTTGACACTTTGTAGACTACTTTGTAGACTACACCTCAAAAAGTGACAACATTTAGACAGACGAAAATCGAAAACATGACAGAAATGCTAATCACGTTTTAACACGTTCTGTAATTGGCCAAGGTGATACCGTCAAGCTTCCTCGCATGAGGAATACACCATGTCATGTCTTGAAGAAGAGTAGGTGCACAAGAGAAGAAAAGCCTTTCTATTACAGCTGAGGCAGTGCTGTGGTTTTTATTGCCTCTACAAGCAGCAGGTGAAAGGTGTAGGTAACATAAATGGTCACAAAGCATACCATGTCACTTGTGTCATATCAGTATAGGGTGGTTTGGGAAGGGCTGAAATACTAGCAATTATTTACAGCACTTATAATAGTGTCACATGTCACAAAGGTTAGAAATACACAGTATTTCCTGTTTTGTTAGCGAGATATCTGAGAATTAATCTTTAACATCACATCTGCTCTGCCTATTCTTCTTAACGTAATGGATTCCTTGGGCTTATGTTAAAGCTGAATGATTACACACTAGACATCTTCCAGTACTCAACAGTTCTGCTTTGAAATCCATCCTTATGCTGTGAGAATGCTGGGCAAAAATGACAATGGAGGCCCGTAGATCGCTCAAAATGCCATATTCCATAAGAAGCACACAAAACAGGCCTCCCATCTTGGTCACAATGACCATTGTGCATTCATTTTGTGCACACAGCATCTTTGTTTTATCCAGAATGGTCTTCCTTAAACTTGAAGACTGTTTTGCTCAGAATGTGTGGCTACCACGAGCTAAAGAGCTCAACTGGCTTATTATTGCAGTTGCGCTTTTTGTCATGGTGCAACTAGCCTTGCTGGAAAAAGATAAGACAACGACCCTTCACACACTACCCACATTAGTTAAACAAACACAGTGTTATGTATATTTAAGAAACCTTACAAAAAATTGTGAGTTAGACTGTAGTTTAATACAATAGGGTATGAGAGATGTTGGCACTTAATTTAGGGACCTTCCTTTTCCTCAGACTCTCAAACATTTTGTATTATTCTGAAAAGCACATCTTCCGTGCAGTAAGACTACAGTCTTTTACCATAATCTCACTCTGCTTGCAGAAAAGACCCCAGAAAGCACTGTGATTTAACAGCTAGAGCAGACCGAGGAATGGAGCATAGACTCTTAAAGAGGACAGTACTGCTTTACATATGTCCTGGTACATCCATCTTCTATATCTGCATACATGCTTCCTACCGCAGGAAGCACGGTACTCCAGATAGGGGACATGTACACTTGAATGAATTCTATTCTGTGGGAGAAAACCAAAGAAACCTAAGGAGAGCACATTGAGAACTGCAAACACATGCAAGCACACACACACACACACTCGCGCGCACACACACAAACACACACACACACACGTATGCACGCACGCATACACACCCACACACACACGCACGCATACACACCCACACACACGCATACACACCCACACACACACCCGCTCACACAGCCACACACACTCACGTACACACACATACACACACCCACACGCACACACACACACACCCACACACATACACACACACACGCATACACACCCACACCCACACACACTCACGCACACACACATACACGTACGCACGCACACACACACACATACACACCCACACACACTCACGTACACACACACCCACTCACATACACACACACACACACACACACACAGGAATCGAGCTCTGGGTGGCATGGGAGCACTGGGCCGCTATCTGTGTGAGCAGTTCGATAGATGCGTAGAGATTATCTCAGCGAGCGTTAGAACTCAGGTGCAGCTGAAGGAAAATCAGCATTTTTCTTGTGTACGTTTTTCAGGAAAACCAGGTCTGCGTTTTCTTACCCTGGGAAGCTCCTTCTGCTTTGGCTGTGCAGCTTATCTTAGGAATTACAGGAATATTCCCAGCCCATAAATATGAACCATATCTCACTGTGAGCTCTTAGCTTGTTACTTACTTTTCTGCTCATACTTTTCACAGCTTTATCTCCAACAATCCCATGTTGTGTTTCTTTAAATAGGGAGTGCAAGGGGGATTTCCTCAGTGCTACACAGCAGCCTTGAATGGTTCTGATATTACATAAGCAGCTTCAGAGATGTGAATTGACTGCAGCTGAAAGATTCAGTGCAGTGTGGGTGCCCCCGACTGCATGTGAGATGTCATATTACAGCAGGAAAACCAAAAATACCAGAAAAGAATGAGCTGTCCTCCAAAACGGCAGAAAAATCCCGAGGAAAACTACCATTTTCAAAACACCAGGTCACTATTGGACACCTGTATTTAATAAAGGTCATTTGTGTAAAGGAGATGTGTTCTTTTAAAATGTGGGACAGTTACCAGTATTCTAATTCACCCTAACCCCAGTGGGATCTTTGATGTAGAAACAGGCCACTAACTGACTTAGTAATTGGCGCAAGCAAGGTTAAAGTAAAATAAATAAATAAATAAAATGGACCTTTTCCCCAATCTATATGTGATCCTAGTGGAAATAAGGTTACTGCAGAGGTGCGTTTTCTGCATGTATTACTCACTTTAATCAATGAGCATATATGACACTTGGGGGCAGGAAGTCTGAACTGTTATAGACAACATAATGAAGATGGCTTGCCATGTAATACTATGTAGGGTTACTGGATCAGACCTTAGTCCCGAGAGGAATGTTAGGCCCTTGGATCCTTACAGCACTGTAGTTATCAGAGTAGCTTAAACCCAAGGCGTATGGCTTATATTCCATATCCCCTTCCTCGCAAAAGCACATGTTGAAAAGTGGAGATACTTATGCCATACTCTCCTTGTTCTACACATTACCAGTAGGGATCTGCACGATTCATTTTACAATCTTTTTTTTTAAGCTCCACAGATTCATGGAAAGCTGGAAAGGGG
>JABFEB020000132.1:17710413-17735245 GCA_019775895.2 Stomatorhinus ivindoensis
CTGTGTCTGTCACATCACTGTTTACATCTGTGTCTGTCACATCACTGTTTACACCGGTGTCTGCCACATCACTGTTTACACCTGTGTCTGTCACATCACTGTTTATACTTGTGTCTGTCACATCACTGTTTACACCTGTGTCTGTCACATCACTGTTTACACTTGTGTCTGCCACATCACTGTTTACACCTGTGTCTGTCACATCACTGTTTACACCCGTGTCTGTCACATCGCTGTTTACACCGGTGTCTGCCACATCACTGTTTACACCTGTGTCTGTCACATCACTGTTTACACTTGTGTCTGTCACATCACTGTTTACACCTGTGTCTGTCACATCACTGTTTACACGTGTGTCTGTCACATCACTGTTTACACTTGTGTCTGCCACATCACTGGTTACACCTGTGTCTGTCACATCACTGTTTACACTTGTGTCTGTGATGCATCTCCAAGGTGTCCAGCAGACATGCAGTTATTCTCATTATCAGGGATGCAATAGGGCACATTTGCATTTACGCTATAAAAGACAGGTTGTCAAGTGCGTCCCTGACCAACTCGGTGAATGCTTTGAGTGATCGGATCGCAGTGTATCTTGGTGGTCATTTAGACTTAGTATATAGCACTGTCCGCTTGCGATCCAATCCAAGAAAGCCTTTTTCAAACCAAGTGTAAACAGAAAAGGTTACCCAAACACAGTACACACATGAGAGTTCAATGAAATGACATTCATTCAGTTCTTTGACATTATTATTATTATTTTTTATGTCAAAGGTATTTATACCAGATGAGGACCTTTTGACCGTAGGAATGCGTCGGATGGGACACTTTAGTTCCTCAGCAGTCCAAAGTGCTGTATTTCAGCATCCTGACCACTTCTCATTAGAGAGGCAATTCACGTAATTCACGCATCTCACAGGGCCCCCCCAATAAGGCTGACCTCACTCTGCCTGCTGAAGGCTAACTCTCCTTTCTCAAGTGTGCTCAACTCCAGTCAGCAGAGTGTCCATCTTTTCACCCTCCAGCTGTGCAAGGTTAGCTTTTGTGTGTCTCTCATTAGAGGAGCATTTAACATTATTTCTTCTTGAAAATGAATGTGATGATAAAGCCCTTTGCTTCAGCTTTTCATTATTAATTAACTTGTACATTGGCATTTTCAATATGGAGGGCTCCGGCATGTTTAACACACTAATACAGCAGTACTGCAGATAGACTGCATGCGGTTACCTTTGATGCTACCCTTACTGCTGGAGACTAAAGAGATGGATGGAGTGAATGGGAAAAAGAAACTGAGCAGAGAGAGCAAAACCAGCCAATGGAGAAGAGCAGGGAAAAGCCTTGAAGATCCCAATGCCAACCTGGAGTCCAGCCTCAGAGATGCTAACTTTGTGTGATAAGGAAGCGTGTCGTTGTGTCAGGAGGAAGCCTTGGAGGTCCAGGCTGAGTGTTTCGTCTTCCCCTCAGACATGGTGTGCAAACGTCCATACCTCGCTGTAACAAGGGTGACCGCTAATTCATGGAGGGACATTATGGGCTGCGACAGGGTTTGTAAGCTACCAGTTCAACCATTCCAATTAAAAGGACCCAGATTTCACTTAAGCACTGAGTTGCTGTGTGCTGATTGGTCAGTCTCCAATAATCATGCATGTGTCACTAATGTTAATGTCAAACAGCTGGATGAGTCTTTCAATCAAGGAAAGAAATCGGTACACAAGGCGAACCAGTTTAGCCGAGCAGAGGAGCCTTTCAGGTTTAAAGTAGATGGTAAAAGCTGGTGGCTCATGGTTCCTGCTGACATGGATTAGGTGCCCATTTTCAGAAGACACTGAGGAAATGAGTATGATTTTGTGCACTTTGTAATAGTGATGTCTCAAGGGAAGATGGTGTTTTGGCCTTAAGTGCAGCAATTTTACTTCATTTTAATTATTTATATGTAATTTGCGGGTCTGTATAGAAACCGGTGGTCTGCTGGTAATTTTGTCTGCACCCCTATGCTGCGTGAGAGATGGTGGTGAGCGGCCCCTTGTGCAGAGACTCAGCTTGTGACCCAAGACTCCAGTGTGAGAGACAGTGGGGGCAGTGAAGGTTAATGTCCTTTACATGATTACAGGCCCTGCATAGAGGGCAGGCGAGATGTGCAGCTGTCAGCATGAAATCATCACCATACTGACGCCCTATGGCCTGAAATTGCTAGGAAGGGCAGGGTGGCAGTGGGGAATTCTGGGAAATGGTGACTTTCATTGTCCTAGCACAGCTCTTGAATGTAAATAAATTAATCTTTCTAGCATTTACCTGTTGCATATTTTTTAATCAGGTGAGTGCTAATTAGCTTACTCTAATTTACTTCCTACATTAATAAATGTTATGGTGTCTGCTATAGTAGCTCTACGCACGAATCAGTGTGTTCTGGAAAGATCATTGGCTACAGCTGAAGCTGTGTGTTTGTACTTGGCATTCAGCAGGATTTGCACGCCCATTCTTTCGTGAAAAAGGGGACGTCTGGTGTGTTTGCAGATTTTTACAGTCACACCCTTGTTATGTAAATACACTACTTCACGAACTTGATTTCGTGAAAAAAAAAAAAAGGTTTTGAGCTTGATTTCAGTCTAATGTTAACCTGACCCTTAGACTGCTTACCTGTTTCTAATCACACACTCACTGGAATGCAGAAATCCTTTTTGCTGCCGCACAGCCAGTTTGGGGGAAATTGTGTTGTTTAGACACATATCTTGCTCACTGGCCCAAAGACACGACCAGTGCGCTGAGTCTGGGCTCAAACTGGTGACCTCCACAGAAAGTCGGCTTGCTGAACTACACGCTGCCCCCAAAAAGAGGCCCAGGCTGACACTGGGAATTCCCCACAAACACACATAAAAAGTCATTTATGTCTGTTAATGCTGCAGTTATTATGCAAAGAAGTTACATGGCTTTTTTTCAGTATTTAGAGATACAAACAGATTGGCATATATCATGCGCACACATATCAGTGTGATGTCAGGAGACACCTCGGGGTAATGTTATAAAACGCATGCATTCATAGTTTATACGCACACACACAGTATAATTTGGTACGATTCTTTACATTTATTTATCAGATATACAAGTGTGGAATGCCAGATAGCAGAAACAGCTACTGATTAGCAGTTCTGGGGCAGTTGGGGTTAAGAATCTTGAACAGGCACCCATTATTGAAAGGGTTACTCTGCTTGCCACAGTGTTTCACTCCACAATTGTACAGACAGACACAACTGGCAGCTCAGCTATATGTTCAAACATAGGATGTTAGTCCATTGTGAGGCGTGCGGCCCGTGGGAATACAGTACCTTCCACGGGGCAAGGCTGATTGGATGTCCTGATGTCGAACATTCCGTGATTGGAACACAATTGCCATTGAGAAATGTTAATGCACAGTATACCTGGCTAAGTAAGAGCTGCCCTGTGTCTCTACTCCGGTCTGGTTCTCCTCCTTCTGTCTTTTGCCTCAGCGGGAGATGTGTATGTAGAATAACAAAACATTTCAAATACACAAAATGTACCATACAAATAGAGACTGAGGATGAAATGCATAATGCATCTATGTGCACAGAAAGGATTTATTTTCAAACAGTGTCAATGGATTCCTGGAACAGTTTGCATTGAATGTGTATTTTAGAATCGCTCTATACTGTCTGGGATTAAACAGATACATATCTGTACAGACTTGCTGGAGCAGGTTTGCATTTTGCAACTTTGTTTGTATAATCGTTTGTTTGTATAATCATTCAGCCAGAAGCAGTAGATGACATTAAAATAACAAAATTTCCTCATTAAAGGCATGTAAATTGTCTGGGCAATGGAATCCAAAGATTCTGAGGGAAATATATACATTCCGCTTCTTCATGATATTAGTTGTAGACCCATGATCTTACTATAGTAGTAGCTGTTTTTTTTTATTTAACAAAATGAGATTGCAGGGTCATTGTGGTAGCTTATGATCCGTCGATGCTGCATGTTTGTCTTCTATCGGGAAGATTGTAGACTGGAGCTCTTGCTGGTGTGTGTTTAGATGACGCCGGAGGGATGCTACTTAGCTATCAGTGCTCCAAGCGTGCTGATAAATGCGCTCACCTTCACACAGCCTGGCCTGCCCACTGCCTGCATACTGCTTCTCCTCCATGCCACCTTGCGGGTCAGATTCTCAATTTCTGTGTTTTTCAATCTACCCAAGTAATTCCTTCCCAGATTAATTTAGTTAAGGTAAACTGTACCATCACCTGGGCGTGCCACATGGCGCAGATTCTCAAACAGACACCTGTGATTTATGCCACTGTGATTTAAGTCACACTTTTCCCGGAATGGGCGGCTGCTGATACGAGCATGCGTTTACCCTGGTTACCTGCAGCTAAAGTGACTCTGTTAAAGAAACAGGCAGCAAGGTCACCTAAATGAATGACGCGAGGACCCGCTGCATGGTGATGATCGCGAAACTCTGCCCTTGGTTTGGCCTTGAGAAGATGCACGTTCCTGATGAACAAGAACTGACAGGTGAGTGAGACCTATTGAGTGCCGCTGACCGCCAGCGCACGCTGGTGCGGATGAGGTGGCCAGTGCGTCGGCAGGGACCGGCTCGAATTCTCATTCCGTTCAGCTCAGTCTGCTGCACTGTCCTGTTCCCCCGCACCCGAATCAGATAGCAGTTGGGAAGCGTTTAGCCGCCAAACGCATTCGAACGGCACACATCTGAAACGGAGTGGATCAGATAGCGCAGTGACTAATGAAAAGAGTCACAAAAGTGACAGCGTGATTAATTAAGTCCACCCTACCATACTTGCATGCAGCTCTACGCTGGGATTCCGGGATTCCAGTGCAGCCAAGCGCACTTCATGGTGACAAATACTGCACTTTTCCAGCGCTGACACTTCAGTGTCAAGGATTAAAAAATCGAAACTTTTGCTGGCTCTGCAGCAGGAGACCGAGTCTGGCAAGGGGCTACGGTTCTGTACGTGGAATACACCCATTTCAAATGGGCCCGGGAGGCTAAGGCAGGAAAGATGGGAGAATTAAAGGGTTATTGCAAACAGCTGTGCAAGGCCACTATCTGCCATATCCAAACTGTAGCCAGTGGAAGTGAAAATGGAGAGGATAGTTCAGTAGGCTGTTCCTGATACAAACCACATGTATCACGATTGTGAGAATCGCCCACATTTGTATAAGATGTAACATAATTGCATGGTAATCAGTGCACTTTTGTGCTGTGATGCATGTGGTAATTTGTAAACAACCAGCTGTCACTGTCAACTCAAAAAATTAATTGATGTCACAGGAGTGGGATAAGAGACCAAAGTCATACCTGTTTGGTCTGGGACGCTGAAACAAAACCTCTCTTACCCCCCATTCTGGTAACTCCGCCATCCCGCTTCCTGCGGTGTGCAATGGGACGGGTGCCATACTTGTCACCTGGGTACAGTCTCCTGGGGGTGGGGGGTGAATTAGGCAGGATCTGTCAACGGCGATAGTGCTGTGTTACCGGTTCTGGGAGGGCTGTTTAAGGAGGAGTCATATTACCA
Source organism: Stomatorhinus ivindoensis (assembly GCA_019775895.2). NCBI lineage: Eukaryota > Metazoa > Chordata > Actinopteri > Osteoglossiformes > Mormyridae > Stomatorhinus > Stomatorhinus ivindoensis. The sequence continues at coordinate 17,715,960 of JABFEB020000132.1, forward strand.
CCAGTGAGAGAGAGAGAGAGAGAGAGAGAGAGAGAGTGAAGAAGGGAAACAGAAGCAGGAGAGCCAGAGCTCAAGAACAGTAGACAAGGGGCCAAGCTCCTATGAAAAAAAGGAAGGAGAGAGAGCAGGAGTGGGAGGGTGCGTGGCGAAGAGGAGGACCAGCAGTGAACGTGGGAGGCCACTCAGAGTGCTGGAGAGGAGTAATACGGGAGAGAGGAGGACGCCAGGACAAGTTACTGAGTATAAGGGATAGCTGGGATGATACGCCGCGCGGAATGCGATGGTCCTCGGTGACGCGCTCAAGCTGCAGGGGAAGCACGGAGGAGAGAAAACAAGAGGACGAGTGAGAGGGGGGGGAGAGTTTCTGATGTGCGATCGATAAGTGGCAGCATGTATTTTGGTGAGTGGCCACCGTCGGGTTCAGCTCCCGTTTGCCGGGGACGCCGTAGCACATGGCAGTGCGGAGACAGGGAGCTGCCATCAGCGCGCATCGTTATTTAGACAAGGATGTGAAGGAACATCATCCATATAATAACATAGGTCCCAGTCCGTAATCACAACACTGTGAGCTACCTTCACAAATTTATGAGAGTGTTTGATTTTGTCTTTAAATGCCACAGGCAGTGCATGCTGGTTTTACGATGAATTATGAGTCGGCATAATGTGTGTGATCTTGTCAGAAGCGATCTCGCATCCGAATGCAGCGACGACGGAAAAGGTTACACTCAGAACACTTTCCTTAAATGTCATTCCCTTGATAGAAAAAGAATTTAGAAGTGAGTTATAGACCTGTTGAGTTGAGCGTGTTGTTCATTACGACTTATTATATACCAAAAACAGGCGGCAAGTCCTGATCGTATGGGACTGGGGCAGCTACGCCAGGGCATGTTCCTGGGGGCCGAGTTGTATCGTGGTTTAGAAGAAGACTTACCAGTTCTAGCTCCGATACCCACAGGCAACAGAATTATATAGAGACGGCTTCATCCCGACAGCAAAATATCACTTCTCAGTTTTATGCAAACTGATTCCTGTTTGGGCAAGGTTAGAACTCAAGTCCAAGCATTATAAATAGAATAAAGATTTATATTCAAATACAAGTTAAAAAAAAAAAGTTAAAAATGAGTACAGAGTGCAAATAAAATGACTTCTACAATTATTTTCTGTAAAAAATGGGTATTTGCATGAATTTGTTTAAAACGAAAGCACTGCTAAAATAAAAGGTAATGAAAGTAAGTATGAATATGTGTTTCAAGAAATCTGTCGATATGAAGACATACGGAGGTGATGTACTCAGTCCTCAGCTGTATGTATGCATGCTTTTGTTTATTTATGTCCGCATGTGCGGACAGTCTGCAAAGCAGAGGGACGAGTGCTGAGTGAGGATCCCGGTGTTTGTTGCGTGCTAGCCCATTGCTGACGGATATGTGCAGCACAAGCCCAGCCTGCTGTGTGTCTTTTACAGAACATAAATAGCTCCTTGGTTAACTTCAGACTGCAGCGTGCATGATGGATGGGCGCGCGAGCGGGCTGTGCGCTGCCCGTGCATGATGATGATTAAGAGACGCGTGACGCTTTGCCATTGTTCCAGAAACTGAGCCATATCAATAAAAACACCCTTTTACATTAGTGAGTATATCATAAACACAAGAACAGAACCGAATGCTTTTATTGTCACTGTACAGGTGATATCAAGTACAATGTAATTCAATCTCTGCATGCTCAGTCTCGCTCTTCTGTTAGACACCAGTGGGGTGTCTGTTAAGCCTGGTGTCAGAGGGCAGGATTAGGCGTTTACTCAGCACCCCACGGCAGTTCCTGAGAATAAAGGCCTCGCTCAAGGGCCCATCATCGATATGGTTTTCTGCCTTTGACTGACTATCAGGCAAGTCTTAAACCCACAGGGCCCCATATTATCCATTAACACTATTAATAATTCATATTATCCATACCTGATGGAAAATTTCCATCAATCACTTGCTGTAGTCATAATGCCAAAAAAAGAAAAAAAAAAAAGCATAATTATAATATGACTTTGACCCACTGCGTGTGTGTTTTTATGGATTGACTGTATTGAAAATATTAAATATAAGTAGCCTTGGTGCACTTATGCAGGAGTGTTGGGTAATCAGTCTATCTCAATCATACTTAATGTGATTTAATGTTAAAAAATATGTAAACTGTTCAATGAATACAGAACAAACATAGAAACTGTAAAAATTATTCTTTCATACGAGTAGCGTCTATTTTTCCTGGTAATATCTGTACAGTAACTAGTTAGTAGGTTATAAGTCATTCTCAACCACTCCAAGCAAACACAGAAGATAAACAGCCTTGTTAGAATGGAAATGTTAGAAACATTTATTGCTAAATACTGCACAAGTCAAAAGCACAAATAAAACCACACTGGATCAAGGGGAAATTTGGTGGTAAATTGCAGAAAGATACTGCTCTGAAGCAGGAACAGGAAATGGAGATCGTGGGTCTGCTCTACTGCTCTCTGAATCACAGGAGCGACGACAGAGTCGCAGTTTGACCGGCGCAAGGGAACATTATATCAGACTCTAACTCAATATTGTTGAAGACCACTTATCTGAAGTAGAAGGAAGGTTTGGGCCAACATCTCTGTCATGGGACTTCAGTATGAAACGAAAATGCTACACAAGAGGTAGGCCACCAGAGAACAGCTAGCAGCTATAATGTTCTGGATATTTCCTGAAGCTTTGTAATCTGAAGGTTGGTGGTTTGAGACCCGGGAGGAGTCAATACCCCCCAGGCGGTACACTTAATGTGAACTGCTCCAGTAAGACTAGCGGCAGTATAAATGTGCAGAAATGTGTGCCCTGCTGCAGAGCAAGAAGTGTCCAGTCAGCAACAAAATAGCCATAAATCACAGGAGGTTATGAGTTTGGTTTTGTCAGTCTTATTCTCACTTCTGTGATGAATCTCAGAGTGGACTAGTTCAATCTATCTTCTGCAAATCAGTCAGCACCACGCCGGAATTCCATTCCATCAGACCAATTTCCAGCCGTAGCGTATAGCACAGAGAAGACATGTACCACGACACAATTACAGTTTATTTTATAGTCAATATCACAGTTTTTACGGTACTTAAGTCTACACTTTGGTGTAAGCATATTTATGCTCTGCCATCTATAAAATAGTAAATATTGCCAGAGATTTCTAACCAAGCCCATTTATTGTCAATAGATTTCAAATAGAGAGTATATTGCAGTTCATTTTTTTTTGTTAGCCTCCTGTCGCATTGGTTTCATGTGTTCACGTTCTGCTGAAACTCACAGTGTTCCTGCAGGAATAACAAGCCAGTTTTAGAATTTAGTGATCAGTTGTCATTGTTGACACACCACAACAAAATGTGTCCTCTGCATTTATACCATGCATTCGATTACAAGTGCGCTTCCCTAATCATTAAGCCACCACTAGTCTGTTGGGAAACGGCCTGATCGTATCGCTACCAGGATGCAGACGGCTTTGTGATGGCTTTGCGTCAGTGCAAGTTGTGGGTCTAATTTTCGTTAATATCCCTTAATGCCTGCATGTAACCCCACCCAGGTCAGAGCTCAAACCCTGCCCCTTAACACCTGTTCTTTTTCAATGATATCTGTTCTGCGTTATTTGCTAGTTCATAAAGGAAATTTCAGTGGTTTGTTATCTGCCAACTTTTCTAAAATAAGGCACACTAGCCAAAACTCAGGTGATCCGCCATACAGAATGCAGCTTCTTTCCCAAAACACGATATGAAACTGAATGATTGTAAGTCTGTCACTGGGTTAGACTGATAAAACATACAGTGCTGTGCTGATAATCTCCTGGCTTGGGAAAATGCACTTCACTCTAACGTGGAATTATTTTCACAAAGAGCACTTTTGTAGGACAAAGTAATATTTACAGATAATATATCTATAAAATTCTCACCAATGTAATAAAACACTTGTTGTGACCATGTGGCGTGTTTCCCTGGCTATCCGGCTCACGGGATCCTCACTGCTGAGGTCCTGAGCGGCCGGACCAGGCCAAGGGGACGCCCACATGCTGTTCCACCTGGCTGTGTTTTCTGGAGGGTGGACCAGGACCTCGTATTGGCCTGGGGGGTGGACAACCGGGATCCCAAGGTGCCCCCCCCACCTGACCTGACCCGACCCAACCTGACCTGTTCATTATTTTAAATATTGACAACATGAGAAAATCTATAAAAACAGACATAACATTTATGCTGAACTTATTATTGAAAAAAATGCACCTGTTGAAACACACATTAGTGTATGTAATGATTTAAATATTATTAATAGGACTAAATGGAATGCAATCATTTAATGTCATTCCCATCTTAAACCAATGTCCCAGAGACATGTTAATTTTGAATTAAGTAACTAGTAACTGTACCTAATTACTAATTTTCAGTAACTTACACAACACTTCTCATTGTAGACTACACTGCCTGAATCGTGTGAACGAATGTACCGACCTCCAGTGTGCAGACTAAACCAAGGCACAGCTGTTTACTATAGACTGATTCACATGCCACTTAACGTCCGCATAGTGGGACATTTTCATCTGTGCTCAGCTTTGAGATGAGCCTTTTAAACCGGAGACGAACTGCTGTGGTGAGTTCAGTATTTTATACCTGGGTCCCTTCATTCCATGACAAAACACAAACTAAAACACAAAGTAGGGCCATAATTCAAAAGTCCTTGTAGTGTATTGTTGCATAGTGAGCAAATGTATTATATATAATACACAATTTAGCCCGTTGTCATGCGCCTCTACAACAGCTGTAGTCCAGACCTGCCAAAGGATCTGCAGTGTTTTCTGGCTAATTTTAGATCAGAGGGGAAAACCTCTGCCTCAGGAGTCATAATCATCGTTTTCCCAGCCGAGGTTTTCAGTGGCAGCGCGCGGAGCAGAGCAGAGCAGACCAGGGATCTCGTTTATCAAGCTTTGCGTATATTTCATTGCGAAAAAGTGCGTAGGCATGAAAAGAAAAAATGCGTACACACAAAACAATTGGGATCGATCATTTCTGCTTGGAAAAGCCTTGTAAACGTGCACATGTGCATAAGCCTGAGATCCTGTCCATTTTCTGTAGACAAATAACCATAAATATAATATGCAAATCAAGCCTTTCTGGTTGCAAACTTCAATGAAAGTGACAGTAAATAACAAACCAGTAGGAATTTTGAACAGTGGGAGGTAGGTGCACAATATTAAGTTATATCTGGGGGCCAAATCACCTGTATCATAAGGGCACATATAGATGTACATTTTAATCATTTCTTTATAGTGTTTCTATAGCACTTTCACAAAATTTAGCACTTTAAGATTAGATGCCAAACTGAATTTGTACTTGATACAATGATAATAAAGATGAATCTACGAAAGTTGCTGAACGGCAGCACATTGCACTGAATTCCGCCAGCTCAGCAAAAAGCACTATACCGGAAATATATGAAGTAGGCTATATATATATATATATATAAACATATAAAAATATCGTTGCGCCGGCGGGGTGTGCATGTCCCAACATGATTTGTAAATAGCCCTTGCTTTGTTGTTGTATTGTTATAATTAATATTTGTATTTCCCGATTGTGGCTTCTATGTTCGCCCGTGTCATATGCGAACCCTGTCGATCCACGCGTGCCCTTAGTTGTGTATTAACCTCCCACCGTGTGCGTCCCTTACACTTCGGCGTCTGACTGACGTGTTTGCGGGATTGTGGTGCTGGTTGGATCCGCATTACAGTGTTATGGAGGAGCGCAGGTGTAAAGAGCGTCTTTTTCCCAGCAAGCGGTTCCCCGTGTCCTTCGCTGCTCTTGGAGTGACTCGGTCTGTCCGGCGATATAACGTATAAAGACGTGGTCGGATTCCAAGATAAAGAAAAAGAAAGGGCTGTCTGCGATTGTCAATGTGATTGCAGTTGTCGGGGGCAAAACCCGCATCTCGCCCTCGAACTTCATCGTTCATGTGGCAGCGCAGGCAGGAGATTCTGATGTGAAACTCAACGTGACTGAATCGTAACGCGTGTTACAGATTACGTTGCGCATTAATATAATGGAACTGCTTTCGTTTGACAAAAGTAGCTTAACTGAAACTCATTTCAGTGTCTGCATCTACTTCTCTATGCTGTTCTGTCCTGCATTCGATAAATAAACTTTGGTTTTACATGCTCTTATCGCATTCTTAGTGCAATCGATGCCCCCAAAATAATCCTATCCACGATAACTCACTAGATCACTTCTAATCTTTTGGTATACGCAGTCAATAGCAAGAACACTATTACGCCGTACCAGTCTCGTGACTACAGGCTTTTTTTGAATCATGCATGCGAATGTCTGATGTTTAGTGCAACTAAGGACAATTACATATGCATTTTTTTCAATTTAGGGGAATTTCTACTAATTGAATACGATAAGGGGCTAAGTCAAGTTTACCTGGGCTTGGCTTTCGTTTCTTATTTGTTTATGTAAATATGTATGGAGGAAGACTGGCATCGGGGCTAAAATACTCAGGGCTGCGTTTACAATACTTGGGGTTTTACCTGCAGTTCCCTATTTACAACGGGTGTCACGTTTTCTTGATTTGTCCAAAATGCTGCACATACTTCTTCCAGCGTTTCCATAAATATACACATTTTTTCCTGCCAAGTTTTGCTTGATACAACCAGGATTTTGCCTAAGAAGTTGCATTTTTTTCCATCATGGGGGAGCCCTTGCTGGATCATCTGAATCCTGAAGAGCAGCGGCTCTGTTGGATGTCTGGCTAGACCTCAACCTCAAGAGTAATATTTGGTTCGATTAGCATAACAATTAATGCGACCTTTGATTCTAATTTAGACCATAAACATGCAGAAAAGGGCCAGGTTTGAGATAAGCTGAGTCAGAGATAGATCGAAATGTCTGCATCCTATTGATATTTTTAATGATCCATCAATGCCACCATCTTCAAATAGAATAGTCTCTTTCAGGGTACCGCAGACGGGTGCTAACAGCGCCCCCATCCATGCCCATTAGCTTCAAACTCGTCAATATGCTACACCGGAGCATTGTTGCATTAATGTTTTAACCACACGTTCCAAGCAGAGACTGAAAGTGTATGTCCTTGCTAGATGCTCACAAAACCCAAAATTAGACAGTCATTGCTACAAAACCAGACAAACGTCTGGATACACTTACTGAAAACCATTTTTCAACAAGATAACAGCTATAAACACAGCTTGTGGTTATGTAGCATGTATTATCTTGTGAACAAGGAATGAGATGGAGGCTGTGACTGATGGAAGAGTAAAAGTGTCACGTTGGCTGGTTAACGCAGCGTGCCTGGACGTAAGCGGCGTTGGGTAATCAGGGAAACGGAGCCGGAAATCCAGGGAAACGGGGTTTATTCTGGAGACGAGCAGGGTAACGCAGGGAAGACACCACTAGACATCACAATGACCGAGCTAGGGATTATGAACACAGACGCTGACTAAATACAAAACGGGGAAAGGCAAGCACAGATTAACCACAGGTGAGAACAACCAGGATCAGACAGGAGGTAACGAGGGGGGCGTGGCAACCACACGAGGCTTGGACGGGCGGAAACGTGACAAAAAGTAAGGTGGCCAATTTACAGCCAGAACCCGTGGAAACTCCTTCAGGACTGTAGGAGAAGCGTTCCAGCTGGCTACATCTGACAGCTGGTTTAAAGAACGCAAATAGTCTGTAATGCTGTCATTGACGCATAAGGGGGCATATCCAAAGAGTCTAAAATCTGATAACATTTTGAAATGTTTACCACCTCTCTGGGTGGTAGCATTGTTTGGCTTTATTCCTTGCCACAGGATCGCTTGCTATTAGGTGAATAACATGGATAGAATAAAGAAAAGTGCATCAAAGGCAGCTGTGTCCAGAGTTTTGACTGGCAGGCTGCATGCATGCTAACGGGAAGTTCTGCATGCCGTGTAGATATCCTGTGGATGAAAGCAGAATGTACTCGCAGACACCCAGCAGCCAGAGAGCCCCGGATGCCGTCAAAATAAAACAACGCAACAGAACAACAGCAGGCAGAGCTACAATTAAATTCAACTTTCATATGGACCTCTCGATCTGCCGAAGGGCCACAGGACAGCATTTTATGGGGCGCATTGCGAGTTATAGTTGATTAAAACATAGTTTATCTGGTTTTCTTTTAATTGCCCTGCAGCATTTGGCCGCACTTAGCGGTCACATTTACCAACAGTGATGAAGGGCATGTTGCCAACTGATCAGACTGTACCTTTGATCAGAGGAAAGGGTGAGCAGGCAATTTAGACCGAAAGGCGATGCAGCGTCGAGCCGTCGAGAAAAGCACATGCATTATTTATTGAGTAATTATGTACTCATGTTTGCACTAAGTAACAGAATCGCTTCTTAAGGGTCCAGGGCAGGCCCTTACTCTGATTTTGGCCAATGAATTTTAATGCGCCACAAATACGTTACGCGTCAGGCGCACTGCCGCTATGCGGCAACCTAACATAGCAAACATTTAGCAATCTGCAAGCACATTATAGTCACGGTTAATTGAATTTGCTGATGTGGAAATGCTGACGTCTTTGTGTTCTACACTTTCTGAGTGTGTATAAGGGGGTGCAGGTTGTGCCGACTCACTAGCTTTGCGGTTCACATACGAGCGACACTGCATCTGACGCCCTTTGGGAGAGACTCGACTTCATACCTTCACTGGCAGTAAAACACGAAGCAAAGGAAATGTTTCTCAACCCCTGCAACGGCATTACAGTGAGTTCAGAGCCGTTAAAATTCCAAGTAAGTATTTATGTGCTGGTTGGAGGGGGGTGGAGGTTGAAGTCATCTTCAATTACTGAAGGAGTGGGATGATGATAGACAGGTGACTACAGGGGGCAGCAGTCCCACTCTGCCGGCTTCATAACTTCTGGATTTAAAAAAAAATCCGGGTCAGAGTTTCACGACTTTTCCATCAATCCATCTAGAACAGAAATGCTTGTGGTTTTGAAGGTTATTGATCGTCTGATTTGCTGATCGTGAAAGGAAATGGAAAAATGTTTTGCGGAAACCATGAAAAACTGACAAAATCTCGCTGCACGTTCTGTGAAACACTTAAGTACGTCTAACTCCAATTCAACTTAACGTGAGTGTGGGATCTGGTGGTAAACTCGTCACACACAGAGCCAGGTCAGGGAATTCAGTGCTTCTTTCCTGATATGGGAGGCAACAGTCCTAATTACTGCACCACCATGCCGCCGCCCTCATTTAACCCGAGTAACCCAAAGCACCTCTTTCCTAGGAAGCGCATGCCAAAGCGCCATCCTGCCTGCACTGATGCGCCCCCCGGTGGCCAATGTCCAGCCATCGCTGGGAACGAAGCAGTTCCTCCCGTTAGCCCTGGACACCACGATGCAAGTCAACCTGTTGCCAAACTTCCGGCTGGTGAGTCTCACGCTCCAGCGTGTTTGAAAGATCTTTTTAATGCTACGAGTTACATCGAGCGTGTAACAGGGACGGTGTTCAGCTCCCACTACAAGTCCGGCTTTGGCTTGTTATCGGGGAGATTGGCCTGGTCTGTATTATGCTCCAATTGACTATCTTACCTATGATGCTTCCCCTTCATGCAGTTTCTCTGACTGAGCAGTTTATTATGTTTTCCGAAACAGCAGCAGATGCTGGTATGGAAAACGATGCGTCTTGTTTAAGAGCGACCAGGGCGCTATATCACATGCCGCAGAGGCAACTGCGAGCAGTAAATAAGAAAAATCTTACATATCTCATTACAATTCATTCTCACCCGGCAAGCCAGTATTGCCTCATTTTATTAAATAGACCCAGTACATTCTATGCAATATGTAATCTATATTGTGCTTCTGCTATGTGAATTGCAGTAGAGAAGCTGTGAATAATAGTAATAATAAAAACAATCAAAACAAAAAACCTCAATGTTTAAATATGCGAGCTATAATGCTTTTATGAATCGACCTATATAATCATTCCATCACATATAAGAAAATGTATGTATATAATTGAAATATAAAAATATCAATATATTTAATATATACACATGCATACGCATACATGTATATATGTATGCGGAGAATGACTATATCAACATAAGAATTTTTTTGCCATAATAATTCATCAACGATTCATTCATTGTCTTCCAGGTTTTAAAGATGAATTATACAGTCAGTTTTCACAGTTATGTGATGCTCAGGGCAGCTCAGACTGTGTAGTGTCAAAATATAATTCATACAGAAAGAGAACTGTTATAATTCATTTAAAAGCATACACAGGACATGTTTACTTTCCCATGCAGCTCCTATAACTGTGAGTAAATACTCTCTGGAGTTCGGCAATGCAGAGTGAAAAAAAAATATTAAATTCAAACATGACATTTTTTGTAGGGATGAATTCTTCCTTCTTAGGTTTTGAAGTGTTCCTTAGATTTCTCAGCACTTTATGAAAAAAACTGCTGTCAAATTTGCCCAAAAAGTCTGCTCATGTGGTGAATTTCATCATCTTTTATAAAAAAAAGCCCCCTTGCTGGATGGAAATGTTGTGGGGAGAATTTGTCACTAGTTATTCACATGTGAACCCAAGAGAAACTGTAATCTGGTTTGGGCAGATTCCTCTTTGGGCTGTAAATAATCTCCCGACCAATCATGAATCAGGCTGTGCGGCAGCCCTGTGGTTTTGGCTGGTGATGGGATTCATCTTCCATTAAGGTACCTCTCTTCTGTGTTACGGTGTCCCTGAAAGCCAGGCTTAATGACAGATGCACCTTCTTTTTTTGAATATGTACACAATCTCCATTAAATGAATTTGTAATCTGTCTAAAAAGTACTTTAGGAAATACGTACAAATGAGATCAGATTTTGCTTCCAAGCGGAAGCATTGCCTTTAAAGCGAAATCTTCAGAACAACTGTCAAACGAGTAAGATTCAGACCGAAAACTAGTTATTAAATATTAGCTGTATAGTGTAATTGCCTTTATGACCTGTATATCTATGGACACCGTTTGTTGTAAAGAGAAATCGTATAAACCCAGTTGATTTAATATGGAAGCAGTTCTCAGTTACTCTGCTTAGCCTGTAGTTTCCTAATTCATTCTGGATCATATGTGCTCTCCTGCTGCCCAGATTTTGCAATATACATGTCAACATCCTTCAGCGCTGGTTCGTGTCATTTCTGCGTCAACATTTTTGCTGCGTGTTTATTTCAGTACTCACTGTTTTCTAGTGTAGAACATAGCTATTGCCACGGTAGCTGCCATTGGCTGTTTTTATCTAGCAGGTTCTCTCCGTATTCCTTCCCCAAATGTAAGATTTAGCATCTCTGTAACAAAGTCCCATTTATTTAGCTTTTTCCTGTTCTTTTCGCTCAGGGCTACCGGACAAGGGGGCGTGGGGCGGGAGGATTGGCTGCAAGAGGTACATTATCCTTGGGCCCAGGGGTCTGTAGCTGATGTCGATGAGAAGCGCGACAGGCCATTTCCCCTTAGAAATATCAGTTAAACCACAGCCGATGAATAAGAATTCAGCCTACAGTCAGGGGCATGTAGCATTAGCGCCCAGTCATAAGCCTCTCTCAGCATCTCAGTATCGGCCTGCAAATTTAGCGTAATTTTAAAGGGAAAGCACAGGGTCCAATTACACCTGTATGTCAGTTCACGGAGTTGTAGCACAAACAGTGCAGTGTGCCTTAAATCACTTTACATCAGAGCCTAGTCATCTATTGTGTATATTTTATTATAGATAAGTTTTATTCTAGGTAGCTGCTGGTTGAATTAATACAAGTGTATGATATGTTATATAAAGGATGGTTCTGTTACAGACGGCTCCGCTTCTGCGTACTCGCGGCTTTCCGCAGCCTGCCCTTTTCGTCTTGCTCGCCATTGTAATGCACTGGATTTGTTTTCACAGCAATTCCCAAGAAGGCAGTCATAGATTGGCATCCTTAGAAGGATCTGAGAATTAGTCAGAGCCTCATTCTTCTGTTCCGAGTGTCAGAGTGGTGTCTCCTCTGCTTGTTTAGTTTCTGTATGCAGGGTTTCCATGGCGTTTGGAATGCGGGTGTGCAACTGAGAGTTTTAAATAACAGATGGGACCCATAAATTGGGATGAAGAGTGATTTTTTTGGGGTCCAGTCAAGTTACAGTGTGGATGCACACCCATTTATATAGCGCTCAGTCTTACTGTTAAGCCCAAAGTGGTAAATCATTAAGTACCGGATGACATTTCCAGTACAGCAAACATTTGTAAGAACCTTACACCGCACCGAGGTACAAATACATCAAAACTTGGAACTGACACCCTCTTTACTGACATCCTGTTTACTTAGATCCCTAAGAACTTTAGGCAATATAGTGAATCCCCAGTTAATACAGTAATTGATATCTGCTACAGGTGAAGTTGGAGTATGGGAGTATTGGAGTATGGGACTAAGGGATGGGGAGTAAACAAAAGCCAGAAAACTGCTTTTTTGTGTGTCAGCAATGATACAGGAAAAGGGAACAGTAATCGGTTATTGGGTAGGATTGCATCAGTGTGTGGGGCTCAATCTGAGAGAGAGAGAGAGAGAGAGAGAGAGAGAGAGAGATTACATTGTTTGTGTTACAGCACAGGTAAAGTGAATCAATGTCCTTACTACATAACTTCAACTTAACCGATGTGTCCCCCACCTTACAGGAAATGCTGTTTAATTTGAAAGGCGATGATGAAATCAGCTTTGACAGAAACTGCTTTCTTTGGTAGAACATGAACATTCACTTTGTCAATAATGTACAGATCATCCGGGGAAATATCTGTGGGACGCTTGCATTTGAAGTTAAGCACAAACACCACTAGTGGTAAAGTTTCCTGTATCAGAATGGAGGAGTTGAGAAATCCTGTTTTCCAATAGAGCTTTCTAGAAGCAAGAAAGTGCAGTTATCCAGATGCACTCTCACAAAGCCGCTGTATGCTTGCGGTAAATCACGCTAACGGAAGAGTGCGGCGTTTTAGCATTGCGAGTGTTGTGTTCGCACCATGACGGTCACAGAGGCTAAGGAAAGTTGCACGGAAGCTGCACGCTTGAGGGAAACTGCCGAGTGCTTCAGTGGCTTCAGATTAGATGAAACGAAGCCCTCAGAAAGTGGGGGTAGGACCACAAGAAAAAGAGGACTTGCAAAGGATATTGTAGGAAACAAGGAACAGGGACGGCAGAGGGCGAAACGACGTAGAGAGTGGAGAGAGGGGGAGTAAAGTATGTGTGACAAGGAGGACAGGCAGCAAAAGAGGGCTGAAGGTAAGGGTCCCCCCCCCCGCCCCGAAAATTGCTTGTCAAGTTTGAATAGAACATTTGTCTTTTGGAAACAATACAAGGGCCCCCTGTTTCTCCCGGTCACAGTCATGTGTGGTGTGAGCTGTTGGTTCCCCTTACTATTTCTCAGCGGAAAATTGTTTAAAACTGTAAGACGTGAGAATGACACGTGGGCTGCGGGGGGGGGTCGCGTCACTGAGGAATAACTGTCTGACTTGATTCTCAAAGCAGATGTCGGGGAAAAAAGAGCAGAAAATCAGGCAAAAAAATAAATAAATGAAAACATAAAAGTGTACGTGTTTCAATGTCTTTGTGATGGGTGAGGTATCCGTGGAAGGAATGCATGAGCTGGTTTTGTAGTGAAACCGCAATCAGGATTAACTTACTCTGCGATCATTGTGCTGGCTCACTCACCGCCAGCGTCGCCGCTCTAACTGCGCCGGAATCATTCCCATCGCACTAGTGCACTGTTAGCGAAACTTGCAGATCCTTGTGAATTTCTGTGCATTTCTACTCCTTTCCTATTGCATTTAGTACTGTTTTTTTCTTTTTTGACACACTGCAGTGGTGACGTGCATCTCAATTTTGTCGATTATGAAAAGTTTTAATTAGAATCTGTTTAAATCTAGGAGATCATTCTTAAAGTGCTTAAGTGAGAACCACCACGGGCCCTTTCAAACTAATTTGAAAATTAGTTCCAGAACCTCGAATATCAGACAAAGAGAGAATTATTTCAGCTGTGAAAATAGTCAATTCTTATGGATATTATGTCACAGACCATGATGGCAAAAAGCCCTCTATTTCCTTATTTCTGCCAGCAAATATCAGAGTGCTCTTCAAATTCGGTGTGTCAAGAGGCACTCGTGAAATCCAGCTGTGATGTTTTATTTTCAGTGCCATACGTGGAGTGGAGTAACTTTGGCACTGATCACACCGCAGAAAGAGGGCTTTTTTCCAGACAGTAACCTGGAATTTTTCAAAAGCACAGCAAACAACAGGAATTTAGAAAGTCACAGAACCAAACAGAGACCAAATAATATTTATATTTATTACAATAACATTTATTTATTATAATATCATTCACTCCCAAAATTTCAAATGAGAAAACTCCATCATATGCTAATTGGATACATTGTCAGGATACTGCAGCTCTCCTTACCACAGCAGTACTTTTCCCGTCTGTCCATATAACCATCCAGAATACCACACACACTCTAGCTGCAGCATTTGGGAGGATGCATGCAATTTCTGTGCCTGTGAATCATACCTTTCAAGTTTTTACACATGATTTCGACGGATGGCAACATGAACAATCCTAAAGTTGTGTGTCCTAGACCAGTGTAAATTGGAACTGTTGATTTTTAAAATCTACCCCATATTTAAATGACTTTTCTCATTAAAAATACACTTTGGTCCATCCTAATATGAAATTTTGTTTACCATTGTGTCATGTTCACCAAACCTAAACACAGGGTTGCCTAGAATTTGTATGATTCCTTAGGCAGAGTTCATTAAATTCACAGTAAATGGCGAGGTGTTAATTGGACATGAGATTGTAAAGGCGGCTGTTTCAGCTCTGGCTGGAAGCACAAACCAATGGATTTAGCAGGGATTGGATTTGTGTCATGTTGCTGTCTGTCCCAAGCTGATAATGGACAGCTGGATAGATTCAGAATTACCAGTAAAGTGATATAAAATATTACTTGAAAGGTGCCTATAAATATAGAGGAAGAGTAACGAAACCACACTGCAGCTGGTCGAACAGCAGAGCTAAATCACTCATGTTTTCACCCAACCATTATGTCAATGTTGTAGGTTGAGGACCGCATGACCGTATTACTGCATGACCGCATGACCGCATGTCCGTATTACTGCATGACTGCATGACCGTGTGACTGTATGACTGCATGACCGTATGACCGCATGACCGTATGACTGCATGACCATATGACCGCATGACTGTATGACCGTATGACTGCATGACCATGACCGTTATTCAGAAGTCAGATGAGCCGAGCTGCTTCCCTGCTTCAGGAAATAAGCAGCTGACTGCAACTCACAATGTACATTAACACGGGTGTGTTTGGCTGTAACGGTCATGAAATGAGAAATGAAATTATCCTTTATTTGCTATTTGCAGAGGTACATTGGAATGTTTGGTCTTGCATATCCCATTGTGTTCTCATCTGAGACACACACACACACACACACACACACACGAGTTCAGAGAAAGCCTGGGGTTCGAGCACGGGGTCATTTATCTGGCAGTCCTGGAGCACTTTGGGAGTTAAGGGCCTCGCTCAAGGGCCCAGTGCAGATGTAGCTATTCTGTCAAAGTCGCGGCTCAAGCTGGCAAGTTTCTAATCACAGGTGTAGAGGCTTAGCCGCCCGAGGCACACGCTGCCCCCTCATGCTCTTCCACGGAACCGGGGGTGTATACACAAAAATAACAAAAAACAAATAGTGCCGTAAGAGGTTTGTTACATCTGGGGTGTAAATGGAGGGACTTTGGGGGCAAAGGGGCCATATGAATGTCACAGATGATAGCAGAGCTTAAGGTCGCACTTCGTGGCGGTAAAGTGATGGGTAATTCCTGTGCTAGTGGATTGTACAACCCTGGATGAAGGGGTTAAAATGGTCCCTTTGCCGTTTCGGTTCGGCCAGCAAGAGCAGAGAAGGTGGGTGGAGAAACAGCGGAACCCGTGATGAGCACCAGAGCAGCAGAGGTGTAGCGACAGGACAGGCACGGCAGGCACCTGCCTGGGGCCCCCGAGCTGGAAGGGGCCCCTGAGCTGGATGGGGCCCCGATCCGAAAGGGCCCCCCGAGCCAGAAGGGGCCCCCAAGCTCTAAGGGGCCCCTGAGCCGGAAGGGGCTCCGAGGATGCCCGATCACAGTACATTGCAGCGAATAAAGGCCTTGAGTTTATTAAATTCTCTTTGCTGATATTATTAATTGAGATTTCACCATGTTGGGGGAGGGTGAATTGGAGGGGCCCATGGAGTTTTTTTTGCCATGCCCCCCCCCCCCCCAGAGCCCCTAGAGTCGCCTCTGCTTACCACCCAGCATGCAGTGCTGAATTTGCACGTCTCCCCGCCTGATGGAGGCTGAGAGCTACACAGGCATGATGCATCCAGGGAGCTTTTATTTATTTATTGAAAAGCTAATAAAACTTTATAAGTAGAACAATCATTTTGCAAAACATTTAATGAAAGTCCTTGTATGCCCCAATTCCGACAGCACAGTATGAAATGCAAAGAGTAACATGCTTTTGTTTTGCAATTTACTTTTCTGGGTGCTCTAAAGATTAATGGTGCTTTATCTCTCTTGTTAGACAGTGTTTGCAAGGGCGTTTGGAACAAGCAGCATGGACACTGATGAACAGGGAGTTTCCTTTAATATAACAAGGTGCTGATTCATAAAAATAAAGAAGTACACCATCCCATAGAAGATTGTTTCCAGATTTCCCCCCATAATTTTTAATAAAATACTTTTGAAAGTCTGCCATTAATAGAAGATTATTTCACGATATTATTTTTTTATCTGTAAAATTCATACTTCCAGTGACTCACAAAGCTCATGGTTTTAAAAAGAAAAAACCTTTCATCTTTGCATATTTAGTTAGGGTGGATCAAAATGTCATATTGAAGTAGATTCTCACAAAGACTTCTAGTGTCTCTTAAGGGGAGCATGGCGTCTATGAATATATGACTGTTGAAACAGGTTATATAGTGAATTATAAAAGTTTCCTTAGACTAGAACACCCACTGAGTAAGGTGATTAAAAAAATCTGTTACAAAGAAGTTTCCAGTAAGGTTTCATACTACATTTATATACTGACCTTCAACAGGATTACATACTTAAGTTTCTATGCTCGTTAACCAGGAGTTCATTTGACAGCTAGACTAATATACTTTAACTAAATAGAAATTACAAGTAAAAAGCCAAATGCAGTGACTCATATATTTTAATATCCCCATACATCATGCAACCAGGGACATAAAAATATGTGTGTGTGTTTGTGTGTATATACAATACCAGTAAAAAGCTTTTGCACACCACAGATTTTTTACTTCTTTTCCATTTATTACATAAACTGCAGATTTTTTATTCTTGTAAAGTATTGGAAAGTTGAGTGAACAACTATAAATGAAAATATGAATCAAATACAAGAAGTTTCCTTTATAACATGGAAAGAGTATGTAGCTGCGTGTCTGACATCCTATTAACTGCTGTGTGGTGATGGCGGAGTCAGACTCTAGGTTGTCCTTTAACTTTAACTGTTAAAGCACTTTTAACTGTTTCATCCCATGAAACAGCGCAGTATTTAATGTCCCTTATAGAAAGATTTTTTTCTCTGCTGTTATAACTGCTAGAGGGGCTTACTTTGATTAATCAAAAATGGCATTTTCTTGCTAATAACGGTACTCAAATGGTGAACATACTGTAAATTTATTTGTTAGCAAAGATAGACTTTGATTCATGGTTTTCTACATATTCATATATGTATATTCATGTATGTATACATGATTTCTGACTTTAAAATGCACTTTGAAAGACATGCATTAAGGTTTTCCCACCTTATTATTTTGTTGCCAAGGCAATGATTTATTCATTTATTCAGGTGCTTATTTTACTGCAGCAGTTTGACCAGAGTACATCGCCAAGGGCTTCAGAAGGAGAGAGTGTGTCAGTCTTTAACATGGCCATCTTTCAATGCCCTGTCTAATATTTTTACAGATCATAAAAGGAACTCGGTCTGCAGATGCCTTTTTAACCTTTTAAACATCTCATTGGAAGCTTCTGGCCTGATGTTTCTAAAGCGTTTTGCAAAACTATATATTTTATTTATGAAGCACAATGAATTTTATTTCATTTGCATGGATTTACAGAGCTGGATGCTCTCCAGGATCGTTTATATTAAGTAGCTCCAGACCATGTCATCGGAGTGCAGTTTGGGAATTGAACTTGCAGCGATTGCAAATTGAAACCCCCTGCCTCTAAATCAGTTACCATATCAGATGAAGGTGATTAGTTACCGACTATCTCCACCCTGGAAGTTCACCTTGGAAGCTGCACCTGGTTTGTGTAGCCAGGTCATGTGACAGCTCTGAACTGGCTACAGTGCGTGAGCATATGCCCACACATATGAGTTGCATCCCATCCAGGGTGAATGAAGGCTTATGGAAGACAGATGGATGGATAATTATCTTTTATTTGATTTAATGAGAAATCCTTCAGCAAACCACATCACATTTTCAAACTTGTCCTCTTTCCATGTTTTCAGCCGTGTTCCAGCGAGCTTTGCTGATTCAGGTCATTCATGGTTAAACTAATGATGCGCCTGAATTGTTTTCATAGCTACGGGGCGTTTTGCCCGTGTCAGCGGCAAATTATTCAAATACTGCAATTATTTATGCTGCTGGGTTGCCGAATGTTTGTATTTTGTACATCAGCATGCAGCAGTTTTATACCCTCCTTTATTATGTGGGTCTTGGCACTATTTTGGGGTTATGTGTTACACAGAGTTTTGCAGTTCAACCTCTCACATATTCTAAAAACTACCAGAGAAGCCACACACGTGTGACAGAAAGGACAGATTCCAAGAAATCATGGTATGTTTCCTCTCAACGTTCTCATAGATAAAACATAGATTAATCACATTATTCCCCAGGGACAGCAGAGCAGAGAACCATTGCCTTTTGTTGATGCTCATCACATATCTACTCTGACAACTGGATTAGACAATCTATAATAAAGGCACATTACAATAAAACAACTGTAAGGCAAATGCAGGGTTATGCAGTCTGGTTAAATGTAACAATTTGCAAGTCAGTTTCACATAAGTACTAGAGAGAAATTTACTATGGATACATCTATAAGGGTTAAAGTGGCTGAACAAGCAAGTATTTGAATAGCATTTTTGAATTTGTTATTATTGAGTGGTCAAGACAGTTATAATAATAATAATAATAATAATAATAA
>JABFEB020000132.1:17752597-17764906 GCA_019775895.2 Stomatorhinus ivindoensis
AGTGCACCCAGCTTCTAATGGCCACTTCCAGCAGCACAACGCACCAGGCCACAAAGCTCACATCATGTCATACTGGTTTACTGAACATGACAATGACTTCCCTGTACTGAAGTGGTCTCCACAGTCACCAGATCTCAATCCAATAGAGCAGCTGTGGGATGTGGTGGAGGGGAGATTCGCAGCATGAAGGTTCAGCCAACAAATCTGCAGCAGTTGCGTGATACTATCATGTGAACACAGACCACAGTCTCTGAGGAATGCTGCAAGCACCTTATTGATTCTATGCCACAAAGAATTAAGGCAGTTCTAAAGGCAAAAGAGGGTCCAACGCACCACTAGCAATGTGTATCTAATAAATTTCCAAGGGTGTGTAAATGTAAAGTTGGTGTGTATCTATGAAAGATACACACCAACTATTATAGCATCGCCATAACCACTCAGAAATACACACTCATCTTTATGTAGATGCATTGATTACATGCATTGAATTTTTTATTATTGTTTTTTTTTTACACCGTGCTCATTAACAGCATGACAGGACATGGGAACAACACTGTGCAGCACTGTTACCTCACGCTGCCGCTTGGCTGGCAGGCATGGAGTCTGCATGTTCTCCATGATGCACATGATTCCTCTGGGCACTGCAGTGTCCTCCCGCTCCCCGGAGATATACAGTTAGGCTAATAGCTGCCTATATACTGCCTGCCGTGTGTGTGCCTTGTTATGCACTGGCATGCTCCAGCGACCCCCCCGTTACCGACCCCTGGATAAGCGGCTAAAAGCTTTATATTTCTTAGGCAAAATTGCCATTATATCCTGCCTTGAATTTTTACGTTAGATGGTATACTATATAAAAGCAGTGATTTACTCCCTTGGGAGTACTCCAAAGAGCTGTGGAAAATCACCAGGTTACTCCCCTGGGAATACTCCATATAGCCGGGGCAATTCACTGGGTTACTCCCTTTGGAATACTCCATACAGCCGGAGGAATTCACTGGGTTACTCCCTTTGGAATACTCCATACAGCCGGAGGAATTCACTGGGTTACTCCCTTTGGAATACTCCATACAGCCGGAGCAATTCACTGGGTTACTCCCTTTGGAATACTCCATACAGCCGGAGCAATTCACTGGGTTCCAGGATGTTTTTATGTGACATGCCACTTTAAATGTGCCAAAGTACACTTCACTTTCAGTTACAAATAATAAGTATTTATCACTGTAAGTGCTGACATAAGTGAATCAAAATGGACTTAAAAATCTTGATATAAATAACTATGCAAATAATAAAAGAGAAAACTGAAATAAAAAAAAAATGCTCTTTCCTTAATGAAGAAGAAGCACATATTGCATAATTCAAGAGAAACACTAATGAAAGAAAATGCTTAGCAGAAAAGAATCATGGAACCTACCGGAAAACTGAACGAATGCACCACATGGCATGCTGGCCTTTTAACATTAATGTGCAGTAGTTTAAAAGCCCGGCCACAATGTTCACATAAAACAAAGAGACCGTGTCATTTAATGGAACACCTGAGCCGGTTCTGGGGTTACTAAGTGTGAAGCCAGTTTATATTTAATGGCCTTTGCTAGACACTGAACTAGGCAGGACCTACACTTGCCAAAATAACCAATTCCAAGATGAAGGAGCACTCTGTACTCACACAAACGAAGACACACACAGGTTGGTTAAAAAAAAATACAATAAAAAAACATCAGCTGTCCCTAACATCTTTCCTCAACCCTGTGCCAGTCATCCCATCATCCCATCATCCCATCATCCCATCATCCCATCAGGTGATGTAAGCAGCAGCCTAGGCCGTCATCGTCTGCGGGGTTCTCCCCCCTCCATTGCCAACCTCCCCCCCCAGCACTGATGCCTGCAAGGTTCCTCATGGTCTTCATCTTTCACTATCTGATAACTCTACCCTCCCCTTCAATCAACTCCAAGTCAGAGTATGGTAGTAGAGTTAAACACACGTTCTCCTACAATCTAGTAACCAGTTTAAAAGTTCTACCTACTAAAAATCGTATTTTGGAATAGTGAAAAAATATATATATTGGCTTTCGGGTGTGATGCTGAAATCGCATTACACTTATCAGCCTGAAAACCATGAAAGTATGAAGCATGAAACGGTTTTCTACGGTTGTGGAAGTAACTTAAACATGGATGGTATATTGAGCGCAATCACAGCAATCTGGAGAGATCTGGCTGCTTCAGACAGGCAAGAACTCAGACTAATCTCTTAACTGTCAGGCTCTCCCTCTGGTGATTACATTCCATTCCTCAACATCACTGCTTGCTTTCAGAATGTAACTCCACATGAAACATCCTTCCAAAACACATCAGAGCAGGTCTTACTGCCTACGACTGTCCAAAGACAACAGATAGATATTTTCTGGAAAATGCCGTTTACATTTCTGCATGTACTTACAAATGAGCACTGAACAAATGCTTTTGTCTAAAAGTGAGTCACAAGTCACGAGCAAACGCTGCAGTAAGTACATTACCAGAGGTCATAAACACTCCAACAGGTATGAGAAACACAATAAATTTAGTGCAGCCTTGCTCCAAAGTGTGCAAAATGAGGGTAATTGAACAATAAAGATGCTTACACAACACCATTCTAAAATACAAAACGTCTCATAAAATAACAGGAATCTAAGCAATCTGTAGAGGTGCCCACACTAAGACAGTATATAAGATCATAAAATATTTACAGAAAGCACATATTTACATATAAACCAAGGCAGGCTGAATTAGTTCAATAGTGAGGCATAACTTTTACACATTGGCTGAGGAGGGAAGAGCGAAATGGATTTGAAAGTTGTGATTGAGGGAATGGGAATGGTGTCACTGCTAAGGTGCAGGGTAGTATCCAAAGCGGCAGAAAGGTCACCCTCTGATAGTGAAATAACTGCAGAGAAGGTACTGCAGACACAAAGAGATGTGCAGCGGTAGCAGAAAAAGGATGACAGTGTGCGTCTCCTCAGCTGCCTGCTGTCAGTGTGCTTCTCTGTCTCTCAGTATCAGAGTATGTGAAAGATCAGCATGACACGGAGGTTTAATGGGCCCTGTCGTCTTTCTGCTGCTGCTGGGGGGTATCCTGGAAAGCCATAATGCTGGTTTTTTTTTTTTTTAGATAATAGATTTGAATTTCCAATCGTGTCTAGAAAATCGCTGCTTTGAACACAAATGTCAGAGTGCAGTATGGGGACTAGGGCTTTGTTGTGCTCTGCGTGCACTGCGGTCAGCGGGGAATCACACGCCACAGAAAACGCAGTGAAGCAGTGCACTCCACTGTGATGAATCCCAAGCTGTTTTAAAACCTTGAGGAAGGAGCCAGACTTCCACGCCAAACCATCGCTGCTTCATATCCAGCTATTATCATGAATAAAACCTTTTATGAAAGGAAAGCTAATGATCAATGGGACGCTTTTGCCAATAACACTGCTTTTCATTTTAACATCGTTTGAAGAAACATGCAGTTATTCAGATGGCTATTTTATTTAATAGCCTTGAATATATTTAATAAGTGTGACAGCTCCTTCTCAGTTTTTAGACATATTTGTTTTAAACGGAACCAATCTGTGGACATAGATTGTGCTGAGTGATACAGATGTATATAACTCTGGAAAAAATTAGGAGACCACAGCAAAATGTTCAGTTTGATTCGTTTCTCAATTTAAGGGTAAGATTTACTTTTTTTGCAAACTGCAGCCTGACTCTTCCCTGCTTCTCATTGATGAAGGGCTTCAAACTGGCTTTATGGGACTTCAGTCCTGCTTCTAGGGGCCTGTTATGAATTACACTAGCAGTGCACTTCACACCTGCACTTAATGGTTCCCATTCCTTTTGAAGGTCACTTGAGGTCACCCTCTGATTCATGAGAAACTGTTGGATAAGCTGCCGGTCATCTGGCATTAGAAAGTCGCTTCTGCCCTCTACCTGGCAGGTTTCTGGTCGTTCCCAGTGTCTCCTGCTTCACCTTGTTCTTGTACTGCATCTTAGGAAGCAGCCGCCTTCGCAGTGTGGTCCTCTTCCAGCAGAACCAGGATTTAAAAATGCAGATTTAAAAAATAAATATAGTGGTCTCTTAATTTTTTCCGAGCTGTAGGTCATATACATCTATATACTGCAAATGCGCAGATAACTCATAATCTATTCATTTGATAGCATTACATCATCTCCCCATATGTTGCTATCCCTGCAGAGAGATCTGTGCCTTGACAGTTAAAAGGGAATCTGTGTATTATCACACATTTGCAGTGTTACATTTTAGCAGATGGTTTTTATCCAAAGCAACGTAAAGTAGAATGAAGGTTACTATGTAAGTGTGCCCCCCCCCCCGGGATTTGAACCCACAATCTCTGTGTTGTTACCACACCCCCCTTCACATGATGTCTCTCACACTGGAATTCACGGCCTCTCCGTTCACTACCATACACCATGAGCTGGTTTCGGAAACACGTACCAGTCAAAAGTCTGGACACACTTACCCATAGAAAGGTTCCTTTGTAGCATTCTCTACATTTTAGAAAAATTCTAAAGACAGAAAAATTATAAAGTAGCATATACTGAATTATGCACTGACCAAAAAAGTATTAAACAAAATATATATATATATTTTTTTTTGTTGGAGGGGCAGCTCTGGGTTGGGACTCAGAAGGTTGCCGATTCAAATCCCATGGTCGACAGAGCAATCCCAGCATTAGGCCCTTTATTAGGGCTTTTAACCCCAGTTACTCCAGGAACTGGCTGACCGTATTTTCTCCTCTACACCAGTTCCATGCGGTGGCCTCCTGAAGGAGCTCCCGCATACGCTGAGCTCTCATTGGCCACTTTTCCTTCACTCTGTGGTCAGGCTCCTCCAATCCAATTCTACTGTGTTTAGGTCAGGTGACCGGGTCATGTGATGCCACATTCCATGTAGGCGGCTTGACGTATCCAAACTTTTGCTGCAGTTACCTTCTTTCACCAGCTACCTGGAGGTCTGCTTCTGATGTGTTTCTCAGAAGACCAGCTGCCAAACACTGTGCAACCCTGGCCTGTAAAATTTCTTTTCAGTCGGAAAATAAAAGTCTTCAATAAAGTAAGAGAAAAAAAAAGTTTTTGATGGGGTTAGGGAGACAGTGCTGAGACGCTGTACTTTGACAGCTGATATCTTCTCAGCTCAGCTCAGAGATCTCCAAGAAGAATTACTGCAGTGCTGTGGATCAGTGAGTCACATGATAAAGCAGTGTGAGCTGCTATCTTGATATACAGTAACACTCTGAACTCCCTGTAGTCCTTCATAGACCGATGTAGATCAATGGTATTGCTCTTTGCAATTCTACGCTATGTGTCTATGTGCGTGTGATTGATTCTTTAGTAGTGAACTTTCTGGGATTTGATGGTCTCTGTGATTGAAGCTTTTGGCATCTATTAATCAGCATATCTCTAGAACATCTTCAATGTTACGTTGTGACGATGCTTTGCGATGTTTGTTGATATCATGTTTATTGAGAATCATCATCCTACACTAATGGGTTCTGCCACTGGACTATGCTAGAAATTTCCAGAAACAGCGTCTTCCCAGATAACGTCCACGGTCTGTGATGATGCATCATTAACTGTGACTGATATTTCAAAATGCTTATGCTGCCAGAGTAAGTTTTTTGTGTTTTTCTGTCACATTAAGACCATAAATCCCCAATCTAGTGGTTTTAATGAAGGAAGGCGGCAGCTAGGCTTCTTCAGTGCAGGCATTGTCACATTGTCAATCTCAATTAAACCTCCTTCTCACTTATCATATAACCAAAGATATGGAAACGTTATTCCACTCCTTTTTCAACACCAGATTTTACTGCTTACTCAATTTCCCTCAAAGCAGTTTACATCTGTTTTCCTTTAACTAAGCACAACAACTATGCCTTTCTTTGCAAGATTATGTAAGAAGGTAAAAGCACACAATTAAGATATGCGTGCTGCCTGTATATTTCCCCTTAACAACCACAGCCAGTACTGATGTCAGAAAGGACTATAAACAGAAAATCAACAGCCCTCGAAGGTAATGTACAATCTTTGAATCCCACGGTTTCCATTATGGTGCCACTGGGCAGTTCATTGGCAAACTGCTAGGTGTGTGTGTGTGTGTGGGGGGGGGTTCATTCACAATGCAAAGCTGACAAGTGAGTCTTGCATCTCAGCATCATAAACGACTTTGCGATATGTTTGCGAAACAGCCTCCCAGCTCGTCGGGAAAATCCATGACAGGGATCGTTTTTGTCACGTTTCATTTCTCTCCAGCTGCTTCATTTTCATTCTAATTTCCACATCAGTAGAACATCCTGGATTTAACAGGCAATTAAAAGCAACCGGTTTCATGGTAGAAAAAAAAATTCTGTCTGGCGAGTTAAAACCATGGTACAAAAGGAGACGTGTCACCCTTTGGAAACAAAGTAGGACTTCACAGGTTCACAGACTTGATAACAAGAAAATAGACAACATTTGAGACCAAACAACGACTGGTTTAAAATCTCTGAAAGTCCAGATCAATGGCGCCACATGTTTTTTGGGCTATAGAATAATACAACATTTGATGTAACGGACATAGATGAAGGATTTAATTATTGTTGAAAACTTGCTACAAAACGAATTGTTTTCGGGTCATTGCTTTCAATCCAATGTTTTGAGGTAAAGTGATCTTCCTGTGACCTGCGCGGCATCAGATGCGTGTTTAAGACGTGTAATGTGGGGGGCCAGAGGAAGAGGGGGTACGGCGGTAATTAGCACTGCAATGGTGTGCTTAACCTCCTGCAGACTGGAGAGTTGACATTTACAAGAATAGTTCAATTACAGCTCTTCAAATATATTTGAATAAAATTAAGAAAATGAGGGGTTTATTGTTAGGTGATCCATCTTGTTTTCTTTCCTTGTCATAAATTTGACGCAATTCGTTAACGGCTTGACACATTTTGTTAGCAAACGGCTGTGGTATCCAGTTATGTTTTGACAGGTTTTTGCAGTAATATGTACATGTTTGTGTCTTGTAAAGTCTATTGTGAAGTGTATGCCTTTTCTACTCTCCGTACTGATCCTGGACTTTCATATTATTTTTTTGTTATAACACGACACTCCAGTCCCAGAATGCTGTGCTACGGAAAAAACACTAATCACAGGTTAAACAGGGCCGTCAATCAGCTACCTTTGCTGACAACTCAGACAGATGATATTCATTTCAGGTAGAGGAAACTATCAGCTGAGAAAGCCAGCTTACATTTCTTACAGTGGACATGCACCCTTGACTTAAACACAGTAGGTTCTCCATATCAGCATCCACAGATGCAACTGACTGCAGATAGAAAATATCCGGATGGGAGAAATCAAGAAAGTTCCAGAATGCAAAACCTGAATCTGCCTCAGGCCGTGCCGCCTGCGGTTTGAGCATCGCTCATTTTGTGTCTCCGTTCGTTTGCTAATCGTGTTGTAAGTAATTTGTGAAAATGTTACGCTGTTGCTGTCATCTACTATGTACTTAGGCATACGATGGTTGCGCCTGTACTGAATACGTAAAGACTCTTCTTTTCTTGTCATAATTCCCCGAACAATACAATATAAAAATTATTTGCATAACATAGACAGTGTATTAAGTATAAGTAAGTGTATAAGTAATCTAGGGATGACTTAAAGAATAAAGTGTGCAGGATGTGTGCAAATACTACACCAATTTATACAAGGGACTTGAGCATTGGCTGATGTTGTTATGCACAAGGACTCCTGGAACCAATCCTCTGTGGAAACAGACGCCTGACTCTATAGAAGCACTTTCTTTCAAAATAATTATGGGTCCGGTGGCCAATAGGATTTGCCAGCCACTGGGGGGGGGGGGGGTATATATATCCCTTGACAGGTTTTGGTGCCCCTATACAGTGCTGGGACCCCTAACCCTACCAGGGTATTCATGCCCCTCCCACACCCTTTACCCATAATCCACTGGATTTCACTAGAGGCCCCTTCCATCATTCAGTTTAAAAACATCCATAAAGCACATTAACATACTCAGTCAATTCTGGTTTCAAACCAAAAGCATAGCACACAATCACGTCCTCACACAGCTTAAAAACACTTCACTCCTATTGTAAAAGGAAACACACACAGACACACACAACAGAGAGAGTGGCTTTCAATTAATAAAGCTGGATATGCCTACATATTTCCAATTTGCATCAATCAAAGTTGCAACAATGTGAATTTATGACATTGTTATTACAATATAAGGTTTAATTTACTGTCATTAATATTAGAGTACAACATGGTTAAATTATCTGGATTGCTAAAGAGTGAAGATTTGCCACCGCCTTCTAGAGAGTCTGATTTCCGCTATGGCTTCACTGCTACGGAGATGCCAGGCGACAAGCTGGGATTCAGGTAGCGGACCTTAGATTCGCGGGCCCTTCGAATCACGGGCTCTTCGATTCGTGGGCCCTTCGATTCGCGGGCCCTTCGATTACCAGCCAATGGGATGATGGGCGTTTCTGCTCCTCTGCGAGTGACATGGTTGGATGGAAGCTGTTATTAATGGCCGACATTATGTTGGCTGCAGATGGGCAGAAAGCCTAGTTTATGGATGAAGATACCTGCTAAGCACATTAACGACAATGAAAAGGGTCAGGATGCATGGGAGGGTTGTCTGCAGGGCGTCTTTTCACGACCATGGACAGTTTATACCAGCAGGACAAACAGTGATGGATGTTCAGACTGACCACAAACTGACAACCGTTGGATGGATTTACATAAAAAATGTTTTTAAAGGTTTTCCCATTTTCAATTCCATAACATTTCTTTTATGTAATGTTTTTATGCCAGTTTATATTGAAGAGTGAAATATGTTGGTTACATCATCACATTTCATCGTATTTAAAGGACAGACAACCTTTTTAATAAAGGGGGACGTTTACTAAGCAAGCATACCTTTGCAGAGCTACATCTCGTATACACAGTTTTGATTTACCATGGGGGTGAGGGTGAAGTCTGTAGACACAGGGTGGAGGTGTGATCTGACCACCGTGTCCTGTTGACGTGAGGCAACTGTACCATGCTTATGGTCTGCACCACCCTTATGGTCTATTTATAAGAGAACTGTTAAATATACCTCCATATTTCAAATACCATCAACAGGGGTTGACCTTGACCAGGATAAACTGTGAGAAGATAAAGAATAAATTTCATGAAAAAAAAAATTGCTCAAAAATTGCTTGACCTGCCTTGACGACAAGATATCTGCCAGCAATGTCATTTGCAGTTCCGCGAGTTTATTCTGTGGCCTGCAGCTGGATTGCACTGCATGCAGATATCCACCAGTGGTGGGTCAGACAACCATGTAGGAACCAGTGGTGTGTGGAGCAGGAGATGAGGCATGATAGAGGAACATGCAGGCATCAAGCAGTTCACAAGCTGCAACAGCCCGAGACGATAGGATGGGTTTTAGAGCTCTGTCTAAACTTAATTCAAGGACCAAGTATGGCAAGCAAGGTCAGGGGCCAGTTTTGCAAAACAGAACTTCTTGGTTAGCTGGATAACTTGTTGGATTTAAGGTAGTCTGGGCTAAATGTAAGTGGATGAACATATTGTCTAGGTTATCCAGCTAAGAAAGAAATCTTGCTTTGTGAAACAGGCCCCAGATCTTTTCTTTACCAGATGAAGCATGTCACAAACTCTGTTTTATAATTTATCCTGCTTTTTTACGAAGTTTATGAAAAGTGGATCAAGTCAAATTCTGACGACTTTGTTACGGCCAGCAGCTCCTTTGGGTGTATTATAGCTTGAATAATTCATGCATCTACTGTGTAAGGTGCTCAGTATGGTGCAAAATTGTAGTTGTAGTTCACATCTTTGACATGGGGGAATGTGGAAATATTTCATAGTGCATCGCTTAATTTACCTTTCTTCAATTAGGTACTATTCATGTTACATTAAAAAACATTTATTTGCCTCTGGCAGGATAAGATATAGAGTCGATACAAACTTTTACTTTTTTATTTCATGTTTTTGGGGTTTTTTCATGTTTATGGTTCTTACAATATGTGTCAAGTTACAGCATTCATTGAATATTTACCTGGAAGAGCGAAAGCAGTGAACCTTTCTAAGATCTTCCCTTTCCATCTTGCCTCCACCTCAGGCAATGTGACGTTGCAGGAAGGAAAATACCACCAGCTCAACCTCTCAATAAACGAAGGAGTCAAAAGAAACAGAAAAGGAAAGATGTAAAACACAAGGGATAGGAGTCATGGCACCATTGAGTCTTTGAGCTGCTTACTCTGATCTGTAATTCCACCATCGAAGTTTGTCTAACGTTCCAGAAGGAGATAAGAACAAGCAAGACACCATATGGACTTCCTGCTAAGTGTACTGTAAGTGGGACTGAGTATTACAGTACATGTGGGACTGAGTATTACAGTACATGTGGGACTGAGTATTACAGTACATGTGGGACTGAGTATTACAGCACATGTGGGACTGAGTATTACAGTACATGTGGGACTGAGTATTACAGTACATGTGTATGCAGCATGTTCTCATTTTTTTTACAGCACTTCCTTAAAAAAAACCCTTTCAACTGCATTATTTTGAAATCAAAGCTCAAACTTTTCAATACAAATGGATTTGAACAAGAACTGCATAAGAGTTTGGGGCATTATCTGGTACATAAAATTCTGCTCAGAATAGAAAACAGAATATTCTTTCAATTTGTTTTAGAAAAAAAAGCTATTTCATACAGACATGGTGGATACATATTGATGCTGCCATCTTGAATAGATAATATTGAGCCAATCTGACTAACAATTAATCAATCCCTTCTGACATCCTATATAGTAAAATGGATACTTCCCCAGCCCCGGCGTGTGACAGGTGTTAAATTAGGCTGTCAGAAACGCATTGTATACTGTAACTCAACCAGGCGCTTTAGGCTTAGTTTGGAATCACATTCGTAATTCCACATTATCCAAAATGAATCATGATTTACACCAAACTAAATTATAATTTACACAAAGAACACTGATAAGAGAATTTTTCCATACTAATTTACATAATAATAACATTAAGTACAGTGGCAGTTTCATCCAGTTTTGCAAACACTTTCCTGTAGTCATCTAAGAATTAATCACTCTTCTATCATGCATTTAAAATGTTATTTTGGTCATCTGTACCTAATATTTTCTTTTAGTTTCCACCATTGGTTGTTTTTTTTATGAGAAAAATACCTGTTGGATTCTCTGTATAATGTATCATTTGTTTTCATAGGAGCAATTCTAGAGTCTCAGATATGGGAATAACAAACTACAGCTTATTATGAACTCCAGTAACATACATGCTCCATATATGCAAAGTAATGGACAGGTGAGTGAACTAGCAACATGCCACAGCACTACTTTGCTAAAAAAACGAAAATTGAGAGAAATATTTAATAATAAGTACAATCGTAATAAAGTTAAACGTTTCATTTTATAGCATCATGTGAGCATAGAACATATTCTTCTGGAGAAATATTTTAAATAAAAGTGTTAAACTTTATGAATATTTCAGACTGTTTCTATAATACCCATATTTGATGGGAAAAAATCTTTTAATACGTAATTAAAGCTAGCGATCCTTTTAATATCACCTCGGATTGGAATTTCGGTCCTCAGGCTCTAGCTAAATTACATTAGGGTGCAGTGCCACCTATTGACTACTTTAAAAATGATCAGCGTAAACAGTATCAATGTAAATTACTTAAACATTAGGAAAACTCATCAAACTGAAATAAAATAAATATTAATAGAGATATAATTACATCGCGTAGCGAATTATTTTCTGTTTTGTTCCACAAACAACTCTGATGGCACTGGTGTCCTTGATCAAAGCCGATCAACGATCTTTTATTACTTATATAATTTTTGAAGTCGTTTTACTAGATCAGTACATGAAGCAGTTAGTGCTCAAATATCAAATTAGACTTACATATGAATTACTGAAATGTAGGACAAACATGTAAGATGCAAACTTACAAAATCAGTAGGCCGACAACAGAATTTTACGGATTTAAGCGCTGCTGTCAGCCTGACATGGAGCGAATGAATCACATTTTGAATTTGCGTGTTAAAACGTCTTATACGTTTCTGTAATTATACAGTATTGTTCAAAATAATAGCAGTGCAATGTGAATAACCAGAATAATCCAGGTTTTTTGTATAATTTTTATTGCTACATTGCAAACAAGTTACCAGTAGGTGCAGTAGATTCTCAGACAACAAACAAGACCCAGCATTCATGGTATGCACGCTCTGA
>JABFEB020000132.1:17765006-17778150 GCA_019775895.2 Stomatorhinus ivindoensis
AAAATGTTCCTCCATTTCTCTTTAGGCCAGTTGATGTGTTCTTTGGCAAATTTTAACCTCTTCTGCACATGCCTTCTGCACAACAGAGGGACTTTGCGGGGGATTCTTGAAAATAGATTAGCTTCACACAGACGTCTTCTAACTGTCACAGTACTTACAGGTAACTCCAGACTGTCTTTGATCATCCTGGAGCTGATCAGTGGCTGAGCTTTTGCCATTCTGGTTATTCTTCGATCCATTTTGATGGTTGTCTTCCGTTTCCTTCCTCGTCTCTCTGGTTTTTCTCTCCATTTTAAGGCATTGGAGATCATTTTAGCTGAACAGCCTATAATTTTTTGCACCTCTTTATAGGTTTTCCCCTCTCCAATCAACTTTTTAATCAAATTACGCCGTTCTTTGGAACAATGTCTTGAACGACCCATTTCAGGCTTTCAAATGCATGCTCAACAAGTGCTGGCTTCATCCTTAAATATGGGCCACCTGATTCACATCTGTTGTTTCACAAAATTGATGACCTCACTGATTGAATGAAACACTGCTATTTTTTTGAACGCCCCCTTTCAACTATTTACCCAATTGCACAGCCTTCAGAGCATGCATACCATGAATGCTGGGTCTTGTTTGTTGTCTGAGAATCTACTGCACCTACTGGTAACTTGTTTGCCATGTAGCAATAAAAAATATATTAAAAACCTGGATTATTCTGGTTATTCACATTGCACTGCTATTATTTTGAACAATACTGTACGTTATGCTGTTAATAATGTTCAACACTACACACCCATAGCTGAGTAGAAAATCCTTTTATGAAGACTAACGGAATCACCACGCATACATTTAAATTGAATACAGATGAAACTACATGGCAGCGGAGCGAAGACACTGACCCTGCGGCACATGCTGCGCCCCGCCACTCGCCCGCATTTCCCGGGACGGGCGTGTACATCCGCCGCTAAGCATCGCTATGCTGGCCGGCCTGAATTCTTAAGCCATCCCACTGACAAGGTGCCAACTCCCATGCTTTCAGGCTGTGACGCTCACGCAAGAAATCTACATTTTTCCATTATTAACCTAAAATTAGCTGCATCAAAAGCGTTTGGGGTATTTTTCAAACCCTAACCCTATTTATAAATGAGTGTACGTGTGTGCAGACTGAAGCTGACAGCCCTGCAGTCAGTTAATTAATGCGAGCCATACATTTTTAAATCTATTATATTAAAACATCAACGTGAGAAGTATTTAGTTGCAATGCAGGAAAAACTCTAAATACAAGTCATTTTAATTGAGTTCCCAAGGAAACCGGTACCCGGTACTCCTAAATAATTCAAAGTAACCTGACAATACGGATTTCGTAAGTGGTGCAGAGCAATATAGATGAACGGAAAACATAGCGTCATTTATTCATTACGTGGAATATTTTTAGACCATACCTACAAGAGAAAATCTTCATTTTATTTTCATTTGTATTTATTTATTATTTGCAAACAACTCTTTGTGTCCAACCATTATTCACTGGAACATCAAATAAAATGTCAGTTAGATTTTGGGGAGAAACCGGAAAAATAAATGTAAGTTTAAACTATAATATAATGACGACAAAAAGCGGTAACATACACATTAAAAATATGGTGAAACATGAAAATCTAATGTACAGACACAGTTTTGATGGCTTCCACCGGCAAAGTTCAGCCCAACTATTCCTCAAAGAACTCCTCATACACACTGGATGAGCAGGAACTTCAGACAATATCAAGTTTCAACATCCCATTTAATTTTAAAGCAGAAGCTCTGAAGACAACTTATGTATAGTCACTGTCCCTGCAAGACCGGTCCAGGGACACACAGATTCACACAGTCCTCACGCACACATTAACCAGGATGGACCTTCCTGATCCGGCGTAGTGACTGTACAGTAACAATCTATCTGCTAAACAGCATCCTGTCAGAAGGGCATTATTATAAGCAGGCACTGCTGTACAAGGGGTGTCCGATTTCAAAGCCCCACCCTGGCATCAGATAGCAGATGCAGGGAAGATACGTATCACTAACTGTGCTTAGCATGGATTCATATTCCCTTTGGCTCAATTATAGCTTACTTCTATGTGTAGGCAGAGGTATCACTCATATGCATGGCATCATCGTGACAATATTTAATCCCTTTGGAATTATGTGTACAGCAGGTAACAGTCATGTAGTTTTGTATGAAAATGGAAGAGGAATCTAATTTACTGAAGATCACAGCACCTCTGATCCTGATGAAAGGAGGAGGATTCAACTCTGCCAATAAAGAGTACAGCCAAGTGAATGATACATTCAAGGCAAGCCGTGAGCTTGGCGACTGTGGTGACACCATGCTGAAGAGGTCAGTGATCAGCAAGACCCTCGTTGGACCGCTTTCCTGGGACCAGTCGGTTCAGTGACCTGTGCTGGCGTCCAGCTGGCTGCGAGGTGCCCTGGATGTTCATGCCATGGCAACCACTGTCCTGTGACGCAGCTCTTCCGGGACGGAATCGCCAGTCACTTATACGTGTGCGGACACCCCAGTGTGTCAGGACAGGTTCCATAGACCAACTAGTAAAAATGAACTGGAAACACAAGCTTCAATGAAATTGAAGTTGGATATTTTGCCAGAAAAGGGAAAATCTGTGAATAATATTTATGCCGAGACTGAGGAGAGTCAACAGAGAGCACGTGAGAAGCCACAGAAAACATGGGCAGAAAACTTGTGAAAGCTGCACTGGTGTCAGACTCAAGGGAAAATATATCAGTAACTGTTCTACTGTTTCAAGGCCTGGATGCTCTCTGTGTCAGGAATCTGCCAAAAGGGCTAAAATTACATAATTACAACATTTGATATGTATGCGGTGCAGCTATGAAAAGCTGCAAAAACAACAACCTTGTCTCAGAACTGAAAACGTGTACCGCAATAAATATACAAATAAGACCAAGCTGAATGCACTTGTTTATGAACCAATTTATTTATAAGCTAATGAATAAACATTACAGGGGATAATTGAGAATGACATCATTAATTACATGAGCTCAGTTGCAAAAGAATGTCAGAAAGTTCAGTCAAGCTACTTGATAAATCTGATATAACAGATTTCAGATGAATATGGTTTACTATGTGGGTTGTTATGGTTTAATGACATGTTTCAACATATTAATATAAACAAAGGCAGGGCATTAAGAAAATTCAAAATCATTTCTGAACACTACTTACATTTATAAACACCATCATTTAATATAATTTAAATGTATGAAACTCTTACGCCACAGTAGTGCTGCTTCTGTTCATGGTAGTTTGATTAACCTAATCCCAAGAAAACCTTAACCTTCCCAAGCCTTACATCCTATTTACAGCATATTTATATTACGCAATATGGAAATTGTAAAATATCTATGCTTTCTATGTGCCACGCATAAAACCAAGGCTTCTGTATGATGTTCAGAACCTGCGAATTGGATTTTTAGATAATTGTCTAGATTTTTCTTAAGCACAAAATGTAACGTAAATAGACATTGCGCTTAGGAAATTCCAGATCTACAACACGTTTTTAAAACTTTAAAATGGAATGTTGTGCTGAATCAGAGCACACCCACCCAACCGTCACATCTGCTAGCTAACCTTAAACCTAACCCTAAACCTAACCCCAACAGGTATATTTGTTGGTTCACTAAAACATTCTGCCACAAATGGACCGACCGAGTTGAGCAATGCTGTGGGTCCAGGCATGAACTGCATCAATACTGTGTGCTGCTGCACAATGCTGCCTGAAGACATGGCGCATACGCAGATGGGGAAAATGTTAAAAAGCCGTCACTAATACCATTAACGTCCAGGGAAATGGGGTACAAGGAACTTAACCTCATTAGAAGAATGGAATTGAGGTCCACCTCTCCTCTTCCACCAATCAGTCGTCCTTTGCCTTTTCTGTCTTGATCTTTACTGTTGTTAGTTTAATAGCCTATTTCGGATCTGTAAAAAAACGTTTCGGCCTTGTAGTGGTACATGCGTTCATAATCTCTGAGATCATAAAAAAGCGAGCTAAAAAGTATTAGAAAGGCAGCTACTGTATACAGTCCTTCACTATTCCTCCAGAGAGCTGGTTTGGGATAAAGGGGTCCCAGTCCAAGTGTTACTCATTTAGAAAGCGAGGCAAGCTTGGGGGAGTAGAAGAAATCGGGCTAGTTACTACAGCAGGAGCTCTTGCTGGGCTGGGCTGTGTCAGTTAGGTCTACACCCCTGGTTCTGCCAGTGCCCAGCACAGAAGCTTGGGCTTCATTCTTGGGCAATCTCTTTGCTGGACATGGGGGAAAAAAGGCCGGATGAGATTCTCACAGACATTTTGTTTTTTGTTGCCTGGATGAGAAAGACAGGATATTTGTAAACATACCAATTTCCATGAAGATTTCATTCACATTCACTGAGGTTTTTGCAGATGTCTCCATGAACAGTAAACTGTTTTCATCTGCATATGACTGTGCTTCCTAAAAAATAAATTAATGTTAATTAATTTTTAATCCTTTTAAATGCAAAAAAGCACCTTAATATGGATTGTGATGAGAATTACTTTTAGAAAGGGTCAGGTTTAGAAATGACAGAATTTCAGTAACCTGAAAGTCCACAGCCCTCTTGTTCACAAGGTCAGCCTTGTTCCCAGCCAAAGCTATGACGATACTGGCACTTGCTTGTCTTTGAAGTTCTTTCACCCAGTTTTTTGCACGTGCAAATGATTCCTGATTATCCCAGAAAAAGCAAAACAATTAGTAAACTATTGAGCTTTCTATTAGATGCCAAAGAAATGCGTTTTTCCCTATTCATCACCCATTAAAAACTGTTCAATGCTACTTGACAGTTTTATAAACAACTCAAATTTATAGGGACGTCTATACTAGCAAAATGCATATATATTCATCCAGTATCCTTGCTTTCCAGACTTTGTTAATCATTTCAAGGCAAATTAGGTAATGGATATTTTTTAAAATAAATTCATTTAAAAAGAAAATGCACAGAGTAGATAATTATCTTTTTGCTGCAAAAGGGTATGAAACCAATATGAATTGCTAGTACTAAGCATTTGGCAAAAAAATGAAAAGAAAATGACACTATGAAGTTTACTATGCCAGTATTTATAATACATTTTCCATCCACCTTTGAACAAAGTACAATTCATCCATCTGGGTACTTGCTGTAGTAAAAGCTACAACTGAGTTGGAACATTAAATTAAATTAATTATGATTGTGCAAGCAGGCAAAGTATTCACCGTGTTTAATTTAAATAAAATTAACTTACAACAAGAGAAACAGAAAGATGAAAGATCTACAAAATACAGCTGCCACTCTTCTTCATAAATAAGCTAAATACAAAAATTCTCTTGCACTGCATCTGCCATTGAAGCTCACAAGCGGTCATGTGATTTTCTCTGCATTTTGCGGTAAACATCCACAGGTTCACATAGCTGGAACTGAGGACGGATCTATTCGTATGTTACTCCAGCGATACCTGTGTCCCACCGCTCATCTCTTACTTCACGTATGACATCATTGCGACTCACTTTGTTTGTGATGTCATACACCACAATGGCGGCCTGCGCACCTCTGTAGTACATGGGTGCTAAACTGTGGTAACGCTCCTGTCCAGCTGTGTCCCAGATCTCAAACTTCACCGTTGTATCATCCAAACAAACTGTCTGGGTCAGGAAGGCCGCTAAGTCAAACACAAACATAACAGAGCTTTCTCTGGTTCTGCTCTATAAAAATAAATTGCCAAATTACACGTAAAAAAAAATGTCAAGCTAAATAAAAGAAGCTTCACACCATAGTTACACTGTATAAATGACTGTACGGTCTAAAATTGCTTGACTTACCTCCTATTGTGCTCTCCTGGAACTCATGGAACTGTCCTTTAACAAAACGGAGCACAAGGCTTGATTTTCCCACTGCAGACTCCCCTAGAAGCACTAACTTAAACTGGCAGATCTTGTTTGATCCATTCGGCCGTGTAGCTCCTCCGCGATTTGCCATAATCTCAATCCAGTTTCTGCTCGTGTGTAATGGGCTGTTCTCAACTGGTCTCTCTTAGAACTTCAAAAGAACAAGGAGAACACAACCAGTAAGATCTCTCACATAACTGCAGAGTGCTCTTCCCGTTGTTCCTATCTTGGGGAAGGACCAAGTTTAGGTCATTTACAAAGCATTCAAAATTCTGCTGCTCGTTCCCACCCACTTCTTTTTGATGATATAGATCCTTTTCAGGGTTTCCTGATCTCGCGTGTCCAACACCAGCCGAAAGTTACACACAGGCCCTGGAAGCAGGTCCCAGGTGTTGTCGTACTATGGGCCAGCAATCACTACCAAACTGAGGAAATTAACTTGGTCAAGCATCTCAAGTCACATGCCTATTACTTTTCACTCGATAACCTGTGGCAGTCCTTCTGGAGCCTTGCAACTCACTACATACACCCAACACTCATTTTCTACTTAAAAAGTTAGCAATCATTTCTATAGATAGAGAGAGAGGAGGAAAATAATAAACTTTCTATAAAGGTCAGCTTAATTATTATGTACAATCAAAAAGGAAATGCTAATAGATATAGGGATTCCACAGCAGTGCTTGATTTGAGGAACACATCATGACTTTTTAGCAAATGCTCAGAATGGCAATAGATTGTGCTGCATAAGGACTTTTTAATTAACCTTTTTTTAATGCCCATAACATCATTCCCACAGTCACTTTTGGTATGCTGTCAGCAAACCATGACAAAAAAACTCTCTACAACGTTTAACTTGAAGCTTGAAGGGGGGGAGGGGGAGCATGGTACTACTTTTATCATTCCAGAGAAATACCAGATTTTTGTACTAGCCAACATATTTAATCTAAATAATCTTGTTCTGTAAGTAACACTCATTTTCCCTACATATGTCTGAAAAATCTCTCCTAAACAGAACTTAAAACAATGCTTTGACAACTGTGATTAAGAGCAAATTGTATTGTAGATCTTTTCAGCAGGAAGCTGATGGCATTTGAATTCAATAAAAATGATTAAGGGAACGTTTTCAAAATCACACACACACACACACACACAAGACTCTTTAAGTTACTGATACATTCAAACAGGATCTGTCTATTGCGATAAAACAGGAACTGGTCTATTGCGATTACTTATTTTAAATTACAGCACCAAATATAACGATGACAGACATAACAAACGTGAGAGTAATAAGCCCGAGTAGTCATACTATGTTAACAAGGTAATGGCAACAACATGCCGCGGTTTCGCAGTTTCCAGGTCGAGGTATTATCGCAGGTGACGCCGTCAGCGACCTAAATGTCGCAGGTGGGTGTCGCTTCGTCTCACATTTTACGGTGATTACGGCGCGTTTTCACTGCCACCCGACATCAATAGACTCGTTTGGTCATAGCAAGTTTGATTTTCCCAAAGACACACAAAAACTGAGCCACTCGTGTTTTAATTAAAGTGTTAATGCACGGCCGAATAAGAAAGTAAGGCTAAAGTACAACTAATTCAGAAGACAATCAAGAAATACACCGCCCACGTAAACACTCTGCGCAAAGCCATCCAAGTGTCTTTCGTGAAATATTAAATTAGTCGGCATTTTCGTAAATTTAGATCTCAAATGCAAAAACAAAAACTGTTAAGTCAAAGTAAGTGACACCTACGAGTATAAACAGATGGCTGACAAACGCGCGCAGCGTCTCCAAGCGGACTTACAGGGCGTGGATGACGAGACGCGGAGCCTTAGAAAGAGACACCCGCTTAATGAGACAGTTCTTCCGAAACACCGTCAAACATCCGCCGGCCGCTTCCATCTCTCGGCCGAGTCCGGCCTACAGTGACTCGCCCTGCCTGGCAGGAGGCCCCCCTCCCCGGACCCGCTCGCCGCTCGCCGCCCGCCGCTCCGAAGCCCACTTACCTGCAGCGCTCTCCGCTTCTCCGTACCGACGGCCGCTTAGGGGGAATATCAGCGACCACGTTTTATTTACGGCTACTTCAGTCGAGCTGAAATTCCGAGCAGCCCCGCACAGCAGCCCCCTGTTCTCCTCCTAACTTCCCCTTAGACCGAAAACACCACCGTACGTAAGGGGCTCCGCCCCTCGTGCCACGTCAGACACCCCTTCTTCTCACCCGGCGCGGTCAAATTCTGACCCCAGATCGGTTTCTGCACAGCCGCCCGGCGTTAATACAGCGTCCCTCAGTATCGGTCGGCACGGTGAATTTTGCCTTCAGATTGGCCTCTCCTCAGCAGTGTAATTTGAAGACCCACGCCCGTCCATATTTAGATAGCGAGATGAATTCCGACCTCAGGTCAGTTTCTGCTCTGCTGCGCAGTCTCAGAACTGTACATCCGTGTCGGACGGCGCGTCGGATTCCGACCCCAGATCAGTTTCTGCTCCGTCGCATACCGTACCTCCGCAAACGGCGAGCGAATTACGAACTGGTTCTGCTCAGTGTCTGAGACCGGTTTGCCTTACCTCATTCCATTCAGATAATATCGATAAGAGAATGATCGTTTCTGGTACTGAGAGTCCATCACGCGTGATCGTTAATCTAAATTAGCATTCATTTGACGTATGTGGGCGAATATTTGAGAGCGTCAGTCGCACAAAGTTAAATTAGTTTTAAAAAAGATTACATATTGTTTAGTTGTCACTAAAATAAAACAGGAATTTTATGGATAAATTTGCCTCCTACCAAAGAAAAAGTGAAATATTTCATCTAATTGTCTTGGAAGATTATCTTGTGACTTCCCTGTTCTGGCCTAGCTTTTGTCATTAGGTCTTTGACACAAATATAAACTCCTATCCAGAACTGCAAAAGTAAAACGAACCCTTTAGATCTAACAAAGGCATGCTTGGCTAAAACGATGCACCTTAAATTTAAATTTAGGTCCTGATCGAGCCTGGCGACATGCTGAGCAGATTTGCATATCAATTCAGATGTAGAAGTATTCATATCTTTATGAGTATAACATTCATTTTGCTGAGGACGGTAGTACCAAACGGCATACTATTAACAATTTCAGGTTCATAAACATGCGCTTAATATTTCAATCTACAAGTTTTTATCTGCTATTACGTGGCTGTAATACTCGGTGGTAGAAGCCGCATCTGGGTAACTGTTGCTAAGTAACAAGTCATAAACATTCCGTGAGGTAGATGGCATGACGAACAGCTTTACCTGAACGGCGGATACGACTCATGTCTTTGCAGAAGGAAGTTAATATAGTTTTTTGTTCCGACTTTATTTTGATTGAAAAGTCTTCCAAGAAATATGACACATGTTTCCTCATGCCAAAACAGGTTTCCAAATATACATGCGGTAATTATTTTAATGAAGCAATCTTTTATTTATTATTTAAATCAAATTTTAAAATTATGTAATATTAAATGACTGATTTCTATAGAAAGTATTTTGTTCTCACGTTTATAACTCTCTGTCTTACTAATCGTAAATAATCGTTTTTTCCCCTTACACTTGCAGGCAGGTAAACGCCTACCCACAGATGACAAGGTAAAAATTTGCCTGCAGATGCTACCAAGGGTAAGTTTTTATGACTTATATTATACAGTACTAGTATTTGTTACATTAATGAAAACAATCATTGATGCTTTAATCGAGGGGCTGTTAAATATTTTAATAATATATCGGTATCATTTGTTTTTCTTTACAGCTAAACCGTCTTTCATCACTTTGCATTTTAGATTATTTAATGATGTCTGTACAATTTATCAGCCCGCCACTCCACCGGTGATCAAGAAGTTCCTGAACAGCACGCGCCCAGAGGTTGGGGCCCCCCGAGTGTTTTACGGGACAGCTGGTGACCCTGACATCGCCAGCGCACTCTGCCATGGTGTCAGGACCAAGGCCCCTGTCAACGTGAGTTCTCATAAGCAGGGGGAAAGACGGGCAAGACGTAACATTAGTTAAAAAGCCTAAAAAGTATGAGGGCAAATTCAGTGTAAATACTCAGGCTTTCGGGATGCTCTCTTATTTTGTATTTGTAATAAATAAATCAGATATGTGGTTTGTGTCACGTGGAA
This sequence comes from Stomatorhinus ivindoensis, assembly GCA_019775895.2. NCBI lineage: Eukaryota > Metazoa > Chordata > Actinopteri > Osteoglossiformes > Mormyridae > Stomatorhinus > Stomatorhinus ivindoensis. The sequence continues at coordinate 17,775,074 of JABFEB020000132.1, forward strand.
CAAAGCCCATAATCTGAGGATCACAAATTATAAAGGATAAGTTGTACTTCACTTTCAGAATTAATGTAATAAATTTTGTTTTATTGATTGATACTTTATTGATCGCTGCGGGGAAATTCTCTGGGGAGCTGGGGGTTTAGGGCCTAGCTCAAGCACCCACAGATGTGCCCAGGCCGGGCTCAAACCGGCAACCTCCTGATCACAGGCGCAGAAGCTGAACCCTCTGAACCACACGCTGCCCCCTGGTGTTATGTTTTAAAGATGTATTAATTACCGAAAGACAATCGGGAATTCACGAGATAAGAAACATGTTGATCGTGTTTAGCTTAGGTGTTTTAAGTCTACACTCACGATAATAATCTCACCAAGGAATTGAAATATGAATTAACATTATGTTCTTGAAGGGTACATTAAAAAGCACTTTTGATATCAATCAAGTTCAATAGCAGCTTTGTTTTGGTTCATACAGGGGGGGTTAGTAATTAACCCGAAACCGAAAACCGTCTATCAGCACAGACTCCAACAGCTACAGGAAGCTAGCTATTTCAGCAACAGCAGTGCCCCACTTGGGCGATCACATGATCAGCACGCTACACTGCCACAGGGAATGGACCCTAGTACAGCTGCATTTGGTGTGAAGTCCACTCAGTGTAAGTAAAAAAATCTTTGATACTACATGAATCTTTTCACCTGAGATTTAACATACATAGTTGTTTGTTACAGTGTGAAATATTCTTTGTTTCTTTACATGAAGGTTTCACTAACTTAAAAATACTTGTTAAACATACTTATTTCTGTCTCTTAGAAAGTATCTTAAGCCAAATGCAACTGAATTTTAAATACACATATTTACAAATCTGTTCAAATTCTTTTATTTTGTGATCATTTTGTTTTCATAGCTGGTTGAATACCTAGAATTCTGCCTGGTTCAGACCAGCTGTTGCAAACATTTACGATTGAATTTAATTGTCAGTGTTTCTCATATGTGCAGCTGTTAAAGCTGGGGTCATTATTAACCCCTTGAAGACTCCAGAGCAAGTAAAGAAAGAGAGTGAGGAAGGTCATCATTTGTACGTCAGGTCTCATCATGCATACAGTGTGGGTAAGTTATATGGACGTCAACACCTTTTTCTTTACTTAGTATACCTGTCAGGTCTAGAGAGTACAAATCCAGACTGTGGTTTTGTTTCAACCAGCCAGTTGAGTACCCTGTGAGTGTGACTCTTTATACTCAACTGGTTGGTTGAAACAAAATCTTGGTCTGGATTTGTACTCTCTGGACCTGAAATCTCCACCTCTGCGGATCATTAATAATTTCTGCTACATTAACAAGCTCGCATTCTAGTTTCAATAAGATCTGCTATGGCCAGGTGAACGCATCAGCAGGAATTATAACTGGAGCCATGCTAAGGGAGACTGCCGCTTTGGACTCTCCACACCCCACTACAACGATGGACGGAGAGTCGCCAAGAGTCTCCACTGGCTGTAAGAGTCAATTTCTGCTTTGATTAAGATCGGTAATATGGAAGGTGTTAAGGGAAACATGCGAAGTTAATCTGCCATTTCAGACGTATCAAAGAGGCTTATTGTGTCTTCCGAAGTTATGGTCATATGGCCATTATTATTCCTCATTTGTGGGATTTAGGATTTATATAATATCAGGATGAATTCCACTTTGTTAAACCTTCTTGCTTTTGTTAAACTCTTTGATCAAAAGAATATTAACAGCAATGACTGCAAACAGACGGAATCCATTTTGTACACTGTTACAACTGTCCCCACAGGCCAAATGAGGGGAAGTTAATTTCAATGCGATATGATGACTACAGGAAGCGATATGATGACTACAGGAAGAGGACTCAGCCACAGACCGGGAAGATGCACGAACTGTAGGTCCCTGCCAGGCAGGAATATGAATGCAGGAAGCATAGCTTTCAGTTCATGATTTTAGTATTCTTATCTGTCACTCGTTTTAAGAAGCAGGGTTGTGTTTGTTGTAGAATTGCAGAAACACTGATTGTTCCAGAAAATCACACATTTGGGATTCTGTCATCTTCTGATAAATTCGGTAAGTTTTTTTTTCTTGACTTCCTTCAAATTAATGGATTTCGACGTCACTCAATGAAGAATGAAATGAAATGTATTGCAGTACACACACACACACACACACACACACACACACACATATATATATCCTCCTGAGAAATGTCCACTATGATGGACATAAACGAATGGGTGGGGTCTCAGGAGGATACATACATATCCTCTCAGTAGGAGGAGCTCTAGACTAAAATACTGATTTATTTGGAGATACAGTACAATACAAAAATTTATATGTATCATAAATATGAGCAGTATCCTTACAATAAAAAGAAATTATTATATTTTATTTAAATGAATTGCAATTCATAATTCTTTATATTTGTGAAATATGTTGGCTATAGTATAATATGATTGTTTATTCTGATTCAATTTTTAAATAAGTTTTTTAAAAATTACGCTGTACTCCTCACGTGTGTTTCATGGTTTTTGCAACAAGGCACTTTTTGTCCCGAGTATGATGTTAAACTGCATCTCGCCCTGCAAGAGGTCCTCCAACCTGCAGGGGAAAATTTTACGGTTTGGTGGCTGGATTGTCACCGGAATACCTTTGGGAGCCAAATCCCTGGACAAGTTGAAAGCGTCTGAGAGCTAATGGGCTCAGGCCTATTGGCGATCGGGGCTGGTGTGGTGCTGAGGCGTCACCTGCCGCACGGCAACACTTGTGTGTCAGTTTGAGGCGACCCACCCGGGTATCTTGTCTTCTGTCTGGCAAGATGGTCATCTTCCCTTGTTGTTGGACAACTTCGTAAAACTCCACAGTAGCTGTTGCTGAGGCGGATCGGCTCCTTCCGATGGAGTCTGATGTCACTCCTTTCAACGAGTGTATTATGAGGCTCAGGCTAAGGCACTCCTTGGGTGTCTGTTGTCTCAGTGTGCACTCCGGGAGTGTATTATGAAGCTCAGGCTAAGGCACTCCTTGGGTGTCTGTTGTCTCAGTGTGCGCTCCAGGAGTGTATTATGAGGCTCAGGCTAAG
>JABFEB020000132.1:17810044-17824879 GCA_019775895.2 Stomatorhinus ivindoensis
TATTTGTGGGCTCACCGACTGCAAGGTCGGCAGGGGTCGGATACACTGCTATTTGTGGGCTCACCGACTGCAAGGTCAGCAGGGGTCGGGTACAGTGCTATTTGTGGGCTCACCGACTGCAACGTCAGCAGGGGTTGGATACAGTGCTATTTGTGGGCTCACCGACTGCAAGGTCGGCAGGGGTCGGATACAGTGCTATTTGTGGGCTCACCGACTGCAAGGTCGGCAGGGTTCGGGTACAGTGCTATTTGTGGGCTCACCGACTGCAAGGTCGGCAGGGGTCGGATACAGTGCTATGTGATGGATCAGGCTAATGCGTGTTGACTTTGGTACACGGAATGCTTATGGATACTGAGGGACCATGCACATACATTGACCTGTAGCCCCAAAGATGTTTCAGCAAACTGTGTGATGACTAAGGATGGAGCTGTTTGACCAGCAAGTGGTGGTGCTGAACACCTCTGGAAACACTGCTGACTATTCACTGTCAAATAATTCACTTTAAGGAATTTCCTCCATCCAGTAGGTTTGCCTTCTCAATGGTTCACTGCAGCTGAAGGTGCTGTGGTACTCAGAGGCCTTCAGGGGGACAGCTTGAAAGCCTGAAGGGGCGGGTGAAACCTGAGATGCTGAAAGCACTGGATGATGTCGGGGTGACATGGCTGATGAGCCAGTTCAATATTGCATTGAAGGTGGGCAAATAACCTCTGGTCAGGCAAACAGGGGCGATGGGAACCAGAACTAGGAGGTGTGTTTCTACTGTAGGGAGAATGTAGTTCTCAACTCAACTGGGAAAGCCAGTGCCAGTGTGGTGCCGCGGCCTCTCTGCCCAGCGGTTTAACCTTTAAGAAGGAACAACACAGAATCTGGGCTGGCCGTGAGACAGACTAACCCATCTCTCTTGCACAGGTTATAGGGATATGCCAACGCAGTCTACATGTGCTTTGTCAACATGGAGATGGTCTGCTGCCATAGCAACCCTCACCAGGAAAAGAAATGTGAAGAAGTAAAAAAATCAAAATCAGATGGCAATGCCCACGTACCAAGAAGCAAAGACCAGGTTTTAAAGAAAAAAATCTTGCCTTTCTTTTGCCTGAATAACATATAGTATCATTAACTGATGTGAATAATGCTTTAAATAATGATTTAATATTGATTTAATCTTTCTCAGATCTTCCTTTTCTTAGAGAAATGTTAATTGAATCATTTGTAAATGCTGCACTGAAGTGTTTTGAATGCCCTAATGAAGCTGACTCGCGGAAGGTGCATCGCTAAATCCACAGTGATTGGCCCTAGCACAGGTGTTTCCTGGCACACGAGACATTGCCATGGTTACGTGATGTGTCACAAAGGTTCCCTTCCCGACATCAATTGAATCTGAGAGGTTACAATGATCTCACAATTGATCACTTGTAAGACTGATGGAACCTCATATGCATTTTGCAAGAAACCGATAAAGGTCCCACTGAGAAAATCATCCATAAATGTACTAAAAAACTTAGGCTGCATCTCACATTGTTAGAAAGATGTTTTACACGGTATGCTATGTTATATTTACTTATTCTGAGTAACATGTGGCAGTAGTGGGGACTGATGTTGCTATGGCTGGAAATGTGGCTTCTAATTTACTCTGACAAGAGAAACCCATCTCCACTGAGGAGAAAGCAGTAAGTGCTTTTCTGCTCCACAATCGCCACTGTAGTAACAACCACAAAGCGATTACCCTTATATGTGCAACCCCCACCCTCCTGCAAACCTAAACAATTTCACACAGGATAAACTCCACTAACACACAAGCGCAGCAAACCCAGTCAGCCCAACGCTACTACTATGAGGGAGAATGTAAGCATACTAACAGATACAATGATAATGGCGCAGACCGTAGCTTCATTCAGACATATTTTTCAATGATGAGAAACTCCAAAATACACAATTAGAGGACATAGGGTATGTCTGAAATTGTTTGCTTGCACAGTAGGTACTGAATTTTGTCAGAAGTCTACTACTCAGCCATTAATGTAGTATGTACTGTACGTATGCATAAGAACAGGACATGTGCACTTCGTCATACTGCGGTCGCCATCTTCCCTGACCCGGATGTTTACCGATGACGTAGCTTAACCACTGTGAAAATTAAAAACCGTTAAAAGCCAGCAACCGAAAAAAACGTTTTAGTCAACTTATGTAACCAGGTTTTGTTTTCTAATTAATTTTGTGAGAAGCTGCCACTTCCCCCCCCCCCCCTGTCATGACTCAAATTTCTGAGCAAGTGGAGTTTCGTACCATTACATTTGCCTGCTGTCTTATAAGTACTGAAGATCTGGACACCCTAGACACCTACTTCATTCTGCCTACTAACATGAACTGTAGGAGGGGTAGCTGCACTGGGGTCTACAGAAATGGGGGGGGGGGGCATGGAGGATTGACGAACACCTTCACAGGGAAGATCAGGAGAATATGGATCTATTCCTTTAAATTACCAAAGTATGTTATTATGAAAGACCGGAAACCAAACGATACGTGCGTCCTTTACCTGGCTGCTGCACGTAGACTGTTCACTTTTTGATTTATCCATTTTTTATGACAAGGCAAAAAAGGTTCATATTGTATACCTTGAGAATATTTCACAAAGATTCATAGTACATACAGGAGTTAACTGAAATAGTATATTATTATTTTTCAGATTTTTGAAAATTCAATTGCTTTCTTTTTGCTTAATTATAGGACGCCATTCGAATCAGTAACAGTGTCCTAAATTCAGAGAGTTTCTTCTGCATGGTTCTTGTTTGGCTTGTTGAATTTGTGAGTTTCTAAGAAACTGAGAAGCACACATCATTCCAACTTTGGGTATCTGCCCTCTGGTTCCCATCAAAGCAGAGCTGTTCTAGAACATCATAGTACTTGCGTTACTGGAAAAAATGGAACTTAAAGCAGCTTAAAGTTGCACTATACTCTTTTAATTTGCCGTGTTACCTGGTAAATAAACTGTCAGTATTTATAATGATAACATGGCAAAGAAGGGAGCAAGCACAGCTTACCATTACAAGCAAGACACAGCAAAGTAATAAATCGATCCTGAAATGGTAACTCGTACATGCATTTATTTGCCAGTGACAATGAACAGACTGCTATCTCTGCCTGATCTAGTTATAGGCTAAATCGGCTTCTCCAAAGCGTGTAATGCAATGACAGCCAATAGGTTAACAGAGCACAGAATACAAGGTGAGAGGCGTGATGGTTAGCGGTTATGTAATTGTCGCATTGTGTAATCCATAAATCCACAAGGTATATTGATAAACACAAAGAGGATATATTAGCATAAGAAAAGATCACTGAAATGATGGGTTTTTGCTGTCTACATTGAGGGGTCGCAAAGGGGATGGGTTAGGGTTAGGGTTAGGTTTAGGGTTAGGGTTTGCAGGGGTAACATAGGACAATAACAAGGGTCCCTGAGTGACAGGGGTGACCTAAAATATTTGGGATGTGACTGTACTGGTCTGGGTTTAGGGCTGAATACGATCTGCTTTCATGGGGCACAAAATTTGTAGCAGTGCATCTGTACTTACATCAGCGTGGCAGGTTCTCACTGAAACTCTGCTGCATCTGTACCTACATCAGCGTGGCAGGTTCTCACTGAAACTCTGCTGCATCTGTACCTACATCAGCGTGGCAGGTTCTCACTGAAACTCTGCTGCATCTGTACCTATATCAGCGTGGCAGGTTCTCACTGAAACTCTGCCTAGTATCTGAAAATGAAACAGATGATTTGCGGAACCCAGTAGAAAATTTAGTTAGTAACTGAATTTATTTATGAGATATGCCACTCTGTCTGTAAATGATTTAAACGTTGATGTTTTGTAAATGCCGTATTCATCTGATTATTAAACATGTAAATGCATTTGAATGGAAAAAAAAAACATTTGCTGAAATGCAATTCCCCTTACATTACCTTTCTATATTTTTGTACTTCTGGCATTTTTTCCAGTAATAAACCTTAAAGGGGAAGTTTATTATCATACTTTTTAAGCTTTTTCTGCATTCCCTTAGATTCCAGCCAGTGTTTAATCAGACAATGTAGTTTTAATAACAGATACTTCATACGCCTTATAATACACCATAAATCATCCTGTTAGAAACCCAGACTATGTTTACATTGACCAGGTCTTAGCAAACATTGTGCAAGTGCAGAGCGTCTACTCATCGTTTCTTACTTTAGCGTCACGCAGAATTAAACTGAATGTGCTGTATTAATTATAATAGAGATTGAGCCTCTTTACTCTGTACATGTACAAAACAAAACTATAAAACAAATTCCAAATCACACCCAGTTTCATGTCTGAATTTCCTTTAGTCATATTTTCAGACAAATTAGCGATCAAATGAAATTGTCTATAATTAAATTGTCCCCAGTTATGATGACAGCTATAGTATACTTATAATTTCCTACACTAATTCCAGGGCGCCTCAGTCATCCATTTCTCCCCTAAGCTGTAGTGTAATGACTGTCAGAAAGCAACCGTGCTGATTTTACTGGGCCAATTGCATAACCTCAAAGAACACATTTTTCAAAAAAAGGTTTTTAAAGCTTCTGGTATTTCAAATTAGGACTATTACTGGGTCAGACACAAGCTGCCCCCCTCAGAAGAAAGCTGGAATGTGAAATGTTAAGCCATGAATTAAAGGTTGAACTTGGCTTAGAATCTTTAATAACACCTTTTATTTGTACATATAAATATTACTATTATTAAAGGGCAAAGAATCCTACATCCATCTTCAGTACCATTTCATGTTTTATAGGGCTTATATTACTAAGAAAACTTATTCTATATATTCTGTATACTAGCAGTGAATGCTGGATGCACAACATTTGTTTCTTTTAATACAAAGTTACACATATGTGCATATTGTGTTAAATGCAAATTTCACTTCACTTACTGAAAAGCAGTTGTTACGTAATTATCAGTATGTTTTGGGAAACTTACAGATGTTGCTGTCATGTAGATATATCACCACATCTAAACAGACATCATGCATGAAACAGCATAAATATTATAGGGAAAAAGTTCAATATAATCTATTTTTTTTAACTAATTTTTATGTTTTTTAGTTATAGCACAATTACTCTTCATTTTCATTTCAAATATGTAGCCTTATCAGGCACAAATGTGAACCAGAGCTTGTATCCTTTAGCGCTGCCTGATGACTATCTCTTCTCCAAGGCCCACGGAATTTACCACAAATGTCCCCCTGGTGGCGACTTAATGAATGACATCCAAAAAAAAAATTTTCAGTCTGCCGTTACAGACGCCCATTTAATGATGTCAAATCAGTGCTTTTTATATGGAGCCTAAGACTCCTCTGACAGCGTGATAGATACGCACATGGATCAGGCTGAAAATGCGTTCTCTTTAATATCTGGCAGGGGCCATGTAATGAAACCGACAGAGAAGATTAATTTGGAGGTCATTCTCATTTATGTCCGATTAACTTTGGTACATTACGAAAAAGTCACATTAAAATTCATTTAACATTTACATTAGTGTGCCCAATCAGCTCTTCCACTCGCTCCTAAAATTGCAACAGGCAGGTTAATCATAGTGAAAACACACCTTTCAGAAGAAGCTGATGCAGATGTCAAAATCTGACTAAATGTGAAACAAGTCTTCACACAGACAACAATAAATCTGTACTTTTCTGGGAAACATTCATTAACAAACAATTGTTGAAAAGAAATAAAATATCAGGGACTTACAGGTATACCACATTAAATTTCTTAACATTACTGTTTGCTACAGAATCATCTCCTGAAAAGAAAGCAAATCTAGGAAATATTCATATTAGTCATCCGCTCTATTTATTTTTCAATCTTAAATGTGAACAACTAATAGAACTGCTGCAAATTCCGAAAAGTGCATAACATTTCTAGTACACTTACAATGATAGGCCTACTGTATATGCCTAGTGATATGACAATATAAGTGATTTGATGAATAACAACAACATCAACGACAACAACAACAACAATAATAATAATAATAATAATAATAATACGACCCCACAATGATTGCCATGGATAAGAGGGTAGAATGATACAATAATAATAATTAATTATGTTGTAATCATAAAGCACAGTTAGCCATGGATTCCCTGTATTCTTTTACCTTAAGGATATTTTAGGATAATGACGACCACTGCAGAAGCTAAAGGTACCTGGCAAACTGCCATTATAGGATCCAGAGCTGCATCAGCTTCAGCTTGCGTCGCCTGCAGCTAAATCGCTGTGCCGGATACAGCAGCGGGTTCCCTGGGCGCCTACATGTAGGAGGAAAGGACAGCGGGGAATCCATGCACCCTTTGCAGCTCAAATGCGATCATCCAGGGCGCTGTTAACCCAGGTGTCGTCTGAGGGTGGATGATGCCTTTTCTAGGAGAGCGTTTGCACACAGTCAGCTCAGTACGTGTTTCTCAAACAAGGCAAAACAAATGGATTCTACCGGAATGCGCAGCCGACAATGTGGCGTGACAGGTGAACATCTGTCATATGTACTAACAGGTCTTTGACAGATGGGTCAGTTGCCTCAATCTATAAACACACTCTGAAAAGCATGTTGCTGTATTACTGACTGTGATAAAACACCATCCGTATGTAATCATTCTTAACATTCTCCTTCCAGCAGAGTGACGTGTGCTGTATTCCTACTTTGTACCATTTCCCTGACTTAATGAAGACATTATAAGAGTTAGCAGTTATATTATATTCTGTTAGTACATGTCTACCTATGATATCCATCCATCCATCCACTTATCCTGTTCATAGTTACAGATGTTTATACCTACATAGTTTTATCAATATGGCGAAAATATAAAAATATATATTTTTATTAATTTTATTAATGGTATGTATGGTATTCAAACGTACAATCTGATCATGCCAGTTTTTGGATGCACATACAGACAGATATATATTGGGAAGGGAAACCCATATAACCCAAATGTCTCTTTTAATAACATGAAACATTCATGAAATTCTGGATCTTGGCTGACAAATGAAATGTCAGAACCTGCACACGCCACTTTACGGAGACGCAGCCGTCGCATGTTTCCGTTTGCGATGACTTATCATCGGTCTGTTTTCCTTGTGTTAATTTAGGTTCCTTCATCTGGCAACAAGTAAAAATGGGAGCAATTCTCGCATTCCTCTTCACGTCTGTCGTACATGCGCATTCTTTGCATTTCCAAACAGCAGCGGTTAACCAAACCTCAGCGCCATTCTGCACACCTTCAGAAGTCACCCGTCCACCCTGCCGTTCAGGCCTGACACCAGACCTATTAATGACCTTTTTCAGGTTTTCTGAACAGCAGGATTTAGACTCATGTCCTTTTAAAAAAGACAATTCTCAGTGTGGTCTTAATTAAACTACCTCCATGCCCTGTTTTTCCTCTTAGATGAGTAACAATGGTTGAAAGTCCTTTCAAATACAGTACATAAATATTATTCAGAGATGGCTGTAATTTATGTTATTTTTTGCTGACTCAATTATCAGTAATAGCAGGCAAACACACAATTAACCCAACTTTACGTTTTAGTCATACAGACTACAGTATGCCTGCTATTCCCAACGCAGACAGAGGCAGCGTATTGTACCACACTGGATACTGCTAGCACACTTTCCGCAGAACTCTGAGGGACGCGGAAAGACGCGCAGTCGGTCTGCCGGCAGCGAGTGCGTTAGTGCCACTTCGGTTCATGCACGTAACGGCGGTTTCTCGTAATTGTAATCCGCGTAAGTGTAAGCGGAAGGTGTGATATACTGTGAGAATGCTGGCATACAATCACAAACTGGGTAATTTACCTGTCTTTAAATGAAGACCACCCACAGCACCACAAATAAATATCTGCACGGAGACATTAAACTGATTAAAAAGTCGACATAATTTGTAAAAATAAATGGAAAAAAAAATCCAGACTTTAACGTCGTCGTTGAAAAAGTGGAAACGAAACTTAATTATTAATAAATAATAAACATAAGAATATTTATTTCCTTATGGTAACAGATATATATCCCAAAAAATGCATTGCCTTCCGTGACCACACATCATTGTAGATAATTAATCTGCACCGTATCCGGAAGGCAAGTAATTGCAAAACTGCCATTAGTTTATGTTCCTATGTTGTCGATACTTTTCAACAACCGAATCTTTTTCAAAGTGTTTAACTCATCAGTTTTTCTATTTAGGTGAAGACAGAAATGACAGCAACCCTTCATAACACTAGGACTGAACGAGGAAACACAATATAAGCGGAATTTACACATAAAAATTACGTAATAGTACGTTTAATTTAAAAAGTACCATAAGATACGCATGGCACATTAAAGACATTGAGTACTAAAGTCTCCGAGTCCTACATTAGCGCAGCTGTAATAAGCAATAAATCGAAATAAAGTTAAAATGCAACTTTTGATTAAAAGGTTTGCGCCCGTTTTTTCTGCATAAAGGACTATAATGCTGCCGTTGTTCATTCCGTTAAAACGGACATTTGAAGGTTTATACAACAGCACAGGTAGGCTATATCTTAATGAAAGTTAAAAATGCAACGATGCAGCCGATATGTGACATTAAACTTGTTTGTTCGGGAACTGTAGAATTTTCAAAGAAAATACGGGCGCTTGGGTTGTGTACAAAATAAATGCAAAGCAGTCTCTACGGACAGTCGTGCCATTATTGCGCACTACAGTTTTGTACACTATGGCACCATGAACCGATGAAGTGACTAAGTCAGTAATAATCCTCTGAAACTACGAAAAATCGAATTATAAGCCTATTTTATACGTTTTCAAATATATTTCACTGCATAAAAAGTGTAGACTAACAAAAAAGAAAGTTTATTCAGTCTCTGGATAATATTTTACTATGCAGGCTACTTAAAATATCGTCACTTTTTTGCGAGCGCTAATTTTGTTTTTTAACGGATTTGTTTTTATTGAAAATACTTCAAAGCCCGTCTTCCTACTAAAATAGTCGCTTATGACATTTGGTTCTGTGCGCCAAGCAGAAAAGTCCTTGTCGGATATTCGGGAGTCTCAATTTCTATTAGGAATATTGAGCGTTTAAACAATGTGTGTGAAATTATTATTTTAATAATTATTTGATATTACTTCCGACAAATGCTAAGAATGAAAACCAACCGAAAAGGACAACGGTTCTCATTTGTAGGAACTGCTGATATACAGGCTAAAGGCACAATCAATTGTAAAGATTGTAAGTTTCTACAGCTTCATTCTCAATAAATACAAAATCGTTTGAATTTTACTACCGTTTATTGATGTTTGGCAAATAAACCAACAGAAAGTTGTATTAGGAAGTCTGCGACGGATATTAATATAATGATAATAATAAGAACAATAATGTGTATATGAGCCACAAAAATGTTATCATTCAATGTCAATTTAATTGATATAACCCAGGATCTTTTAAGAATAATTCCTAATTTTAGGTATTTCAGTATTACGCATATCCTGCGTTGCCCAGTAGCCTTTATCACGTGTCGGTGCACATAAAAAAAGCCAGCGATCAGTTGATTTAACCGCCGTTATACTCACAACTCACATTATACTAGCCTTCTTTAATGAACCCGTATAAGCGATATCACGGGGGACAGGTAAAAACCATACAACCGTAATGAAGATGAAAAAAACTTTCTCTTAATAATATGTGCTTTACGGTCGAACAGGCACACGGTGCAAATGTTATTTACTTTTACTGTTTGTCGGAAGCAGTCTTGGCTCCGGCCGTCATTCAGGCTATTTAAAGAGACAATGCAGGTATAAAAAAAAAAACTCGCCTAAAAACCTACGCACCGCAGACCTTAACCTCGACTTATTCCATCCACCCCCTTACTTGGCATATAAACATGTGGTGTGTAAATATCATAATTGATGAGTGTGAGCGCTCTCTTGGCAGCCCGCTTCCCTGCTTGCTGTTAGACTCCCCGGGGACCAAGAGTGAAGCGGGGCGCCGTAAGACGCCCCAAGTGGGTCTGGAGATGGGGCTGACAAATCATCGATCTGAGCATCAGAAACGGGGAGGGGCGGCTCGCTTACCTGACACCCTTACGAAGGGCCCTCCTCCTGTGCCTCTACCCGGTTTCCCAATCCGAGCTCGGCACACTTTCGCTCAATCTAGTCATTCTGAAGTGCGGCACAGTGCACAGCTGCGGCGCCCATACCGCCCGCCCGCCTGCCTGCGAGGACTCCCTCTGTATTGGATCTCTCAAGGTGGGACACAGCCAGTACCATTTCTTACATTTTAATGGAAAACAGGAGGTCTCACGGTGTCTTCTAACTTTGAAGGTATTGTAAGATTTTGACGCTCGTTTTGTTTTTGTTGTTTTGTTTGGTTTCTCGACGCGTCACGTTTGACAGTCGCTGTCAGCCTTCGGTCTCATACGCAGCGGTGCCTATTTAACGTATCCGCCTTTATGCTTAAAATGCTGCAATTTGATGCATATATTCAAAGGGTCAGATGTCTGGTAAACAAAATGCTCGGTTTTAATGAGCTGATTTGCCAATCGAAAGATGTATCAAGACAAAAACGTTTCCTATTTACCGCCGGAAACGTCAAACTTTAAGAGGTTTCAGAGCTGCAATGCGCGTTTCTCGTACGTTATACTTCGTAAATTATACTTTATCAACTTTTGTTTTATCATGCTTTGATTCCCGAGTCATGCTTAACTTGTCGTACTGCTACTACTACTACTACTACTACTACTACTAATAATAATAATAATAATAATAATAATGATAATAATGAGAACAAGAAGACCAGGTACGACTTTTTCGGGCAGTTTGCAGGTTGTTTGCAGTTGACCAAAATTAACATTTGCTTTAATGTACATACGAAAGGACTCAAATATTCTAAAGTTACATAATGTAGCAAGTGATCGTATGACATGCTGCACATTGCTACAAACCTACAGGTACATGCATCATTGTACTTGGCCTGGATATAATTAAGTTAAGCAAGAAGCGAGGCTGCAGGCTCCGTCTCTGTGCAGATGCGGTGAACACAGACTGAAAGGTGAACAGCGGAAATATGCGGGGCTCGGCGCAGCCTTAACTTCAAGCGCGTCGCCGAAGCGCTCAGAAACGTTCATTTTAACAGTATAATATGGTGCGGGTGATCAGTCCATAATGTTATAGACAAGAAACTATTGCTCCTTATTCTCTGTAATACTCTTGGAGGTTGCATTAACCTTAATTCAAAGTTCTTAAAGCTTCTTTGTGGCAGACAAAACACAGGATCACGTGTTGGGTAGTTCCACGTTTCGAAGGCACACAGGTAGTCTGACTACAAAAATTCGTTTATTTTTGTCTTGAGTTAACAAAGAATAGCAATAAACAGCAGACAATAACGACAACAAGAACAGCAGCAGGGACGACACGATAATAAATACAACAATAAGTATCAGTGAACCATAAAAAACGCAGAATTTATATAACAAAAATAAAGAGCAATGATTTATGGGTAAAAACGGTTTCTAAACCTTGTTACAGTGTCTACTGTTTCTGTGCTGCTTGACAGAAGGGAGAAAAGGGGCAGTGTGGGGTTTGAGGAGTTGATTATGTAGTGAAATTAACGCTTTGCTCTATTATTTTCCACTCGCAGAAGCTTCTTAATTGTAAAAGGTTCTCTCTTGAGTAAGAATGGTAACAGTGCTTAGGTCATTGTTGGGAAGTTGCACTATACTGTTCTGGGATTACGAGGGTGTTAAGTCATCTGTGGTTTCCAGATTCACTATCTGTTGTTTCATCAACCACTGTTTGAATTAGTGGGTTATTTTCAGGCTTTCATGGCACCAAAATATATATATTTAAAAAAATTTGAAAAATGTATTATATGACCAGTGAAATAGCATCATCTATAAGGCAAATAATCAATCAGTGAAAAAGATTGACAAAAAGTAGAAGGTTACTTTGCAAAAAGTGTACATGATGCAGATTTCCGCCATCATAACATTTAAGGAAATCGACCATCAAATAGTTGCATTTTTGCTTAAAAATTCTTACATAACAGCATAACAGTATTTTGAATTGAAATATTGTGTAAGATGGACATATGGTTGTTCATTGAAGAGTCTAAATTTCCTTTTATGTAGGACTCGTGAAAAAATTAAATAACTACAGTACTGATATTCAATGCAGTTTCAATGAAGTTACAGAATATCTCTTTTTGTTATAAAAACACACTAGATGTTCTGTCCCATGTTTTTCATGCAAATAAGTTAACATCCACAAAAATAGCACTAAAGGTTTTTTGAATGTAGCAAGAATTTACAGGTGGTCTGTATGTCTGATCTAATTTGGTAGTTTAAACAAACAGGACAGGAACTGAGTAAATACAAACACTATTAATTTGGTGAGTATGATGTTACACAGAAATAAACAGTTCCTTTCTCATTAGGAAATCATGTCGCTTCTTGTAATTGCTGTTAAAGATCAAAGACAGTGTGAACATTGTCTTTACCTTTTCAGTATTACTGTTACACATTTTATCATGTTACACCACATTTTTTGCCAAAGTTCCTTGCAAAAAATAAAAAACAATGAAGTGTGACAATAAATATTAATGGGGTGACATAATCCACAGATGTAATACGGGACGCTTGGCTTGTAAGCAGGTCAATCTATGAAGGACGTGCAACGTTATTTTATTGTGTAAAAATAAGTGGAAAATGTATAATCCGTGGACATTCAGGAAAAGAATTTAGTTTGGGGAAAAAAAGCTGTTCTAGATGATAATGTAGATTTAAGTGTGGTATAACTACATGACTTTTCATATAAAGCGTTTAATAATTGGCTTCAGGACACAATCGCACGTTAAGTCTGGTGTGAAGAGCAGTTGGAATACAGGACATTTCTTCTTCACTTGCGGCCCCTAATTAGGTACAATTGAGTTCAGGTTGGTCTTTTCGGGGTGCGGAACTGAAGGCGCTACCCTTCTAGTTACTGTCAGTAATTGCAGGGGAACAGACAGCTTCCCGGGACTGATAGAAACACCCAGGTGATCTTTGCCTCATTCTTCCTCCTCGTGCTTTTGCATCACATTCATGCTTAATTGGCACTTAATTCGTCAGATGGGTCTCGCGGGAGGTGAAGGCAGTTGTGCAGCAGGACCGCTGCAGCCGCTCTGATGCTGCTGGGCGCTGTATTAAAACATGCTTCTAGGTCGATACCTTCATATGTGCTTATAGCCAGCAAGGGCGGAAAGAAGGATGGATAGATAAAGTCTGAGAAATGCATGTAAGAATGCATTTGACGTGGAGGAGAAGGGAGAACAACATTCAGACGTCCTGACCCTCTGAGACCAATTAGACGGTACAGAAGACCAATGATTTGTGGCACAAGAGTAGAAGCATCTTTCCAAAGTCAAATGACGGCGGCACAAGGAATAGATTCACACTTGTTGGCTTTTGATAAAGTATACCCTACATCACGTAGTTCACTGTGTGACCAGAAAATCCAGATTTTTTCCACCTGATCTTTGAGGCACAATTGAGAAGCCACCATTTATCTCCACCCCCCGTTTGTGAAAGTTTTCTGCAGACATACAAACACATACACCCCATAATATGCCACCGTATATACTCATTAAGCGGAAACCTTCATCCCAAGCTCTTCCCTTAATGATAAGAGCGTACAAATTACATACCTAGCTATTTGGCTGACACTGATCGTTGGAATATTTAATTATCCTGTTAGGAAGGTGAGAAACGCTGCTGAAAGTTTACATTCATTTATCCAGGGGTGACGGCTCCGCTCTGGGGTCTGACGTGAGCCCCGACGGAATTTGCGATTCCTCAGACTCCCAGAATGAAGGGAAGCTCTGTGTCGCCACTTTGAAAAGCCCCCGCCTTTGTTCCCAATTAAAGAGCGCGGCCCGAAAAGTCAAAGTGAGACTGGCGGCTCCCTTTCACCGCGCACAGTCAACACCTCGGCGGACAGTGAAATTATAGCTGACGTACAGTAGGAGTCGTGTAAATACCTCTTTAACTCCCGGTGAATGCGTTTATTTCACTGTCGCCAGTAAACAGGAGGCCTGTCTCCCTTTTAATGTGCAGCTGTGAGCAGAGTCACTCTCAGTCCTGTTATAATTCCTGATAGAGCAGGAACAAACCAACCCAAAAATGATCAGGAGGATTTTCATGGCAAGCTGAAACCGGTTTTAAAGTGATAGTTTCTTCATGGGTATTGCTTGTGCATTCCTACATTCTGAGTCAAATACATAACAGGCCTGGAGATTACATACATGCCTCCATAGGCATCGCTATACAGTTTTGCCCTCACTGCTTAATCATCAGGTTAAATATAAATATTTTGCAATCACTTAGAAATATTTTTATGCATTGACAAGTGTGCTGTTCCGCTTAATGTCACAGTGGATCCAAATAATGCAGTTCCTTTACGTTTGAAGAGCAAGTTTTCATAGAGAATACGTGCACAGCAGAGTCTGTAGAAAAATTCATATTCATGAAGTTAAATACTATAATTAAGAATGTCATGTAAATTTTGTTACGGGAAGTCGATGTGGAAGCTGAATAGCATTTACCCCATCCAGTTGTTTAAGGATGGAAAATGCAATGAAAAATAAATTGGGATGACTTTCTGTACAGATTTAACCTCCTGGAATTGAAATGTTTTTAAGTCTGCACCATTCATCTTTTAGTGGTATATCATTCTTTATTCTACGGTTGCCACTATTAGATGCGTGGAGGTTCTTGGGGGGGGGGGGGGGGGGGGGGGGGGGGGGGGGGGGGGGGGGGGGGGGGGGGGGGGG
>JABFEB020000132.1:17825064-17835459 GCA_019775895.2 Stomatorhinus ivindoensis
GTGGGGACTCTCCATTCATTTCTATGGGGAAAACTCTAATCCCAACATGACGACCTTAACCCCCACCCAGCCCTAACTTTAACCATAAGTAACAAAACAAAATACAAGACTTTTGACGTTTTTTGTTTTTTGATAGCATTCACAGATCTTTGTGGGAACCTGAAAAATGGTCCCCACAATGTCAAAATAAGAGGTTTTTATTACATTGTGAGGAACATTTGGTCCCCACAATGCAATATAAACATAATCACACACACACATCTCTGCTCACTATAATTATCCAGGCCTTTTATAAATCTCTTCATTTCATTTAAGAGGAACTCTTATATATAGTCCATGATGCATATCTTCTAATGCGCAATGGAACTAACGTTTACTTCTTCGGAAGTTTCC
The DNA here is from genome assembly GCA_019775895.2 of Stomatorhinus ivindoensis. Lineage (NCBI taxonomy): Eukaryota > Metazoa > Chordata > Actinopteri > Osteoglossiformes > Mormyridae > Stomatorhinus > Stomatorhinus ivindoensis. The sequence continues at coordinate 17,825,458 of JABFEB020000132.1, forward strand.
ATCGCAAGGTCTTTTGGGAACCGGTGAATTTCAGTTCATTCTTTCATTGATGCTAGGCCTCTATTTACCTCTTTCCCCACCTCTGTTTAGATCAAGTGATGTGAATTTGTTTTGAGTGCAGTCTCTCTGCTCTAAACCTACAGTGATCTGTCTATTATCAAACATAAGATAGCACTCAGAATGGATACATTTTGCAAACCCTTAAGTGTAGCCGTAGGTAGTCTATTCATGAGAATTTAAAGGCATTTTTGTGTTAAATATCACTGATGCAAATGTAGAGAAAGGATTTAAGGAACCTTAAGATGCCATTGGTCAGTGTTCTGTTACTCTGTCATATACAAAATAATTCACGTTTTGAGTGTTTCTCTTGAAAGGCTAGTGAGGAATGAAAAAGGGCACGATGACGTTAGTCTGGCGAAGCACGTTGTCACCGAGCTTCCAGGAAGCATCTTGTGATCCGCTGGGCATCTTCCGTGTTATTCTGTAGAGAGGAGCAGCTGGCCTCTCTCACCCCGAGCCGCGCCTGCGCCCCCGAACGTCACCTTTGTGCCCAGTGGTGGCCTCTAGAATGCAGAGTCACCCTGGCCTTCATTAGCATGGCACTTAACAAGAGCTGAGTCGTCCTTCTGGTCACTTCACCAGCTCTCTGTCGTTGCCGTGGTCACGGCTGACAGAGTGGAGATACAGCAGTTGTTTTTTTTTTTTTTTTTGCTTGCATCTGAACAACAAAGCTGGGGTCAAAGAATTCTTCAGAGGTTCTTCCAGCAACACCCGACCTCGTCCCTCTAACAGTATTAATTACTGATACGTCGTAACCCACGAGGTAGCGATTACAGCCATAATTATTCAATCATGTGACACGGAGGCCACGCCAGAGGCAGAACAGTAATTTTCTGGATGCTGAAACTGGATGTTTGTTGATTCCTTTGCTGTAATACGTTTTGTAATTAGATAAAAACCAGAGGAACAAATGAGAGATGATTCGATAAAAGAGTCTTCTCAGCGTCCTGACACACGTGAACGACTGTGACAGAGAATTCGTTTTACGCTATTAATTACACGAGATCTCGACGAGAAAATAAGGATGGTAGACTTTATGTTTGTCCCTCAGTCTAAGCGTCACGGCGGCGAGGGTCTTCGGAGGCGGTCCTGCGTTTTGAGAGCGCGAGCGCAGGCCTGCTGCGGAAGAGCAGCCGTCTTCTCGTACCCGGAAAACCGCAGGCATGCGACTCCGTCGTGCACATCACTGGCCTGCAGATAGAGGTGGCTCTCAAAAGCACGAGTTCCGCTGTGTAAGGAAGACGTTACCTTCTGTAGCCCATAAGTGTTTATTTACACCTCTCTGTACAGTGTCAGCACTGTACCGCCAAACACCTCCGCAGCACGTCCGTGAAACAGCCGCTAAAAGCTCACCATGGTAGATGGTAATTTAGGGGCGCCCTTCACCGTTCAGTGATTCCATTTATTAGCAAATACAGCGATACTTGACATTTCTTAGATATATTTGACCAGTTTTATGCTGTTCTCTTTGAGTACTACGATATGATTTATTACACGTGACCACATTGTATGTCGCATTGTGGCTGCAAAATACGTAAATGTAAATGTTTTAGGCAACGCGTACGAAACCTACTGCTTTCTTGGTATGAATGGGGGTCCAAGTCAACTCAAAACACAAGAGTTGAGAGAGAAGTAAAACATTTGCCAAAATTCAGGACAGTGTCCCCTCCCAGGTGACACCTGTGATGATGCTCCACTTCTTTTAATTCAACGAACTTTGTCGGAAATCCCTCTAACCACCGCAGACGTTACTATTTCAACAGTGGTCGTAATGATTGAGCTTCATAAAGAAACCGTTGCTGCCTGACTTGTTCCGTGAATGTTGAGTCTCGAGGATTGTGTAGGCATCTGCAGTGGCTCTTGGTGACGCAGAAAACTTCAGAACTGCCTATATGGCTTATAGGTGTTTATGCAAACTGCTTCTGCAGCGTGTAGCTCAGGTATGGAGCAGCGTAGCCAAAGCTCTTATCACATCTAAGTCACATAGAATGCTGCTATTTTGTCACTTCAACATTCATTATTCTATATATATTAATGCCCCCTGTACACACACACACACACACACACATATATTTGAGTTTAATGGTATTTTTTCCACAAAACATTGAGTTCATTTATAGGTTATACTGCCATCATCTTGTAGCCATACAGAATAAATGCAAGTGCTTTAACTTTTTATTGCATAAAATGTGAATTGTGTCTTCTTAAATCATAATTTATCAACTTCCAAACCACATTTAATTCCTTTGAATTCCACACTTCCTAATATTCTTAACATCACACACAATAGTATTTTTTCAGCATCTTGGTGTGCCAAAGTACAAGATTTAATTTTACCATATAGGTAACCAACATCAAAATTAAAATTCAAATCTGAAATACAAACAGTGAATATGGGGTAATGCATGCACATTTAACATCTATTAATCCTAACAATTGGCTTAATGCAGTGGGTAACGATTACTGCCTCGGGGCCTCTGTTTACATACTGCATTTTTTTAAAGCAATATAACAAGTGACACGCGGTGTACAAATTAACAACATGAACACAAGCAGTCCCACTAAATAGGACTCAGAAATGAACTAAATGCACTGGAAGGCTGTACAGGATTGACGTCTTCCAGCGTTAGACTTTATCACTAAATACCCACATGTACATCTTTGTCATCGATCACTGCAGCAGTAGGTGGCAGCACTGAGCATGGCTGTCACTCCATTATCCATGCTGCAACCTATCCATTCTAACCTTTCCACCCTAGTGGACATTAGCTATACAAAGGAATATGAGATAAGCCTCAGCGGTTAGATTGTGACAGTAAGACTCTATTTTTTTTAGCAAGTTACAGCATTTAACCAACAATGACCTAGTACTCTAACCCAGCATACCAAACAGAGAAATGTACTCAGGTAAAGGAGCTCTCTGCTATTCAGAAATAGCTTATATAAAAATGACTTGAATTGGGTGTTACACTGTTGCTTTGCTTTCAAACCATAAGATCTATAAAGAGAATTTATAAGAGCAATAATAAAGAGTGACGTTAGAAGCAGCAATATTTACAAGCCCCATTGTGTTGGAATGTGGTGCAATAAAAAAAGTGATACATTTGATAATTTGACATTCCCCAATAGAAAGATTAGGGAATTATCATTATTTTAATTTTAATGTAGCACCCATTTCAGTACAGTAATACTGACCTAAACACAATATCTGACTGACGGTAGTTTGACTGAATGTGCACATTGGCAAGTTTTTTCTCTGTCTCACACAGTTCCAATTTTGCTAACAGGTGTCAGTTTAGAGTAACAATCTTCTCTTTTCAGATCTCAGGTACCACGTGTGGATTATATTTAATATGTCATTAGCCTGCAGGTTAAATCATTCAGCCCAAGGGCCAGAGATTAACGCTACACCTCCTGTCTTCTGCACATTCCGATTCTCGCTTGTTAATCAACAGCTAATGTCGGCCTCAACAAAGACAGATCAAAAGATTACATCTGTTTTTTCCCAATATGACTTCTGGTGGTTGTTTTTGCTTATGTTTTTATTTTAGATTAAAACGGTGGAAATATTTTTGACAGATTTGTTTTATGTAATGACAGATTTTAATTGTTATTCAAAGACTGTTTTCTTTTTTCATAACTCCTTGCGAGTGCATTGTCCCATGCACAGTGTCAATAAATGGTAAGCTTATTTTTTTTCACTTCTTTAATTTATATTCTATTCACATTTTTGCCATGACGTTGGACACCCGCTTGCACTAGAAAACTATTTACAGTTCTGTACCAACTAACATTCAGAAAGTAATATCTTATGCGTGCCTTTCTATTGTCTGGTTGGTTTAACAAATTAGATTAGATACGCGCCATAGACTTCCTATAGGGTCACGTTCATTCAAAATCTTTTAGTGGCAATATTTGATTGTTTGCTTTATCTTATGCATGAGACCTTTCAAACGGTAGTTAGGTAATTTAAACACTCCTTCTTTATGTTTCCCCTGTTTTGTCGGTTTCCTGTTTTGATGTTTTCGATTCATGATCTGAAGCGGTGTTTATACCTCACCTAATCTTATTAGTGTGACCTGGTTTCGCAGGTATGCACGACTACCTTCCCCTTCTTAAGTTGTAGATTTCCAGCTTCAGAATGTGTTCGCGTGGTATATTTCCTAATTACTTTAATGTTTCATTTGGTGTGGAAATTGATGTTGTAGCTTCGCTGATTATCCAACCATATGTTTAATAACTCCGGTATTACAAAGAATTCTCCCTGAAGAGCAATTTCACGCATCCAGATTAAGGATAGCGAATGAGAATCTTCCCCCTATTACACATTGTAGGAAATCGGAGTTCGGTATAGAATCTCATGGAAAATAAGAGGGTAATACCACGTTTTTATAACTTTGGTGTGCGTAGCCTGCGTTCTAGTATTGCGTCGCTGTTGAGGATCTGGCCGCTGATCGTCCCCGCCCCCCGCCTCTCCGTTCACGGGGTGATATCAGTGTCATTTGTGTTGTGGTCAGGCTTCGTCAGAGTTGAAATTCGATCTGCTCGCTGTGGGTAATAGTCTCCAAGCTTGGTTGTGCGCTACACGCCCCCGTCACCTGCGATCGCCGCTCCCCGCCTGTGTGCCAGCATGTGTTGTTATTAATTCCCATACTCGAGATATTCCGCCACGATAAATATCCTTTCGCTCGCGGTCCTTCGCCTGCCATATGGCGCGTGCTGGGTAATAAGCAACATTAAATTTTGCACATTGTAGAAACACTCTCAATCTCCCACACATTGCGAAGCCTAAATACACACAGTAGGCCATAGTTCAAATGATAAAGTTGTTCAAATAATATTATCCGAAAACACACACTTATGAACTGCTGTATTTTTATATATAAGATAATTTGAAGAACAAAAATGTATTTGTACTGAGGCATATTAAACTGCACGGCCAGTGCCACGAGCCTGTATTTCGTGTTGTGTTTCAACAGTCAGCTGTTTATCGAATATACGACTGACGTAAAACAATACAATCCAAATCTGCTTTGAACACACCGGATTGTCTCTTCTTCAATAAAGCCCCCGACGACAGTAAACGCTGGTTGTTTTTTTTACCGTTTACATACCTCGAATCACATGGTGCATTATTTTTATTCGCATAATATGGGTCCGTGGCAGTGCGCGTTACACAGTAATAAATGCAGAGCCGCCTCACTCTAATCAAGCTGATTAAAAATTCCTGCGCGCACAGCCGGAAATCGCACCGTCTTCTGCTTTCTTTCCAGTTTTTTACTTTTTATTTTTCGGGGTTTTGCGCTTTTTTTGCTAGGAGATCGGCCGTCACGGGAGGCTGTGCTGGCTGATTGGAAATGCGCTGCAAAGATCCGCTGGCCGGGGTGTTACTTTCTGTTGAAATGAGGAGAAAGAGCAGAGCCCAGTCAGTGCGAGCGCCGGAGAGGGGAGTGATGAGTCAATGCAACTAATAATTTAATGGGGACACGGAGAGGGGGACGGGAGGAAGACAGAGGAGCGCCGTCCGGGCACAAATATAACCGGCAGAAAGCATTCCCAACGCGGGGAGCTGTCAGGCATTTACACCGCGTCAATGCTGCTTCCAGAATCGGAAACTAAAACGGACTTTCCCCCTCCCCTTCTCATCTGTTCTGTAATAATCATGCATCGTCTTGATAAAAAAGCAGACGCTCCGTTTTTTTCCAATCCTGGACAGTAGAGAAGCTGAAGTACCGAACCGCTGGAGATCTTTCTAGCTACACAGCCATGCAAGTGACTACGGAAGATGGTTACCGGTTGATAAATGATAGGTTTATGGTGTTTTGTTGACTTCTGTTTGTTTCTTTTGTATGAGGCTTGGTTGTTTTCGGGGGCATAGAAGTGTCCGACACAGCAGCATATGGCCGTGAATGTCCGTGTGTCTGAGATGTGCACAGTTCCGATACACGTACATCTCAGACGTGACCCGTTGTTACTTCGTAACATGGCGAGCTTTATATTTTCAGCCCGTTGGCACAGAGGCCAATTAGTGGTTTCGGTATAATGTGCATTATGCGTCTGCATCTGTCGCTCATCCATGTCGCCGTTTCTCAGCAAAGCTGAACTTCTCACTTGTGCTCGAACGCTCCGTGGTTTAGGGGAATCGCCTTTTCGGTCTTCAAATAGAGAATATTCATTTCCCGAGAAGACTTGACATCTGTTGTCATACCGACCTAGAAAGAAAACGCTGAAGTTTTTTTTTCATCTTTCAAACGAACTTGAAGAAGGCGCTTGCCACTCGGGCGGCTGTATATGCTTTCCAGTTCAGAAGTACTCGATTTCAGGTTGGTGTCAAAATTGCAAAATTGTTCCCGGCTTTGAAATGTAACTTTCGTATCCTCTAGCTTGGACGTTTCCTCCATTTGCGCAGTGGCTTTACTTTATTGCAATATTACTTCTATTGTGACTAACTCCGAGCACTTTACCATCGTTTTTCATTGAAGGAATATGAACTGTACATATGAACTGTACATACGCGTTCGAGTAAAATTGATTAATCTGTTATCAGTTTGTTGTTGATGATGATAGTAATATTATCGATAGTTGCAGAGTCAGTAATGCAGCTCGGATTTTGTAGGTAGTGTCATGCCTAATATTCGGCCGTAGGCTGCTACTGTCTGCATAGGAGTAACAGATGACTGCCGAACCCACGCACTCTGCACATTACAAGTTAGTCAACAACTTGTTTCCCCCCCCCTTTTCTTTTTTTTCCACAAAAACGATGTGAAAGCGGAGTATCTTTTGGTAATTAAACGAACCAAAATGTGCTACAGAACAATCTGCAAGTCCAGCCCTGCCAGGTGAAGGTATGCACAGGACACACTGTGTGTATGACAGTCCGTCATGCAGAAGCTACGTAAAAAGTTTTATGCTCTGTAAAGGTGGTGGGAGAGGGGGGGGGGGGGTCTCTGCGTGTTGTCTGGATGTTGGGCTAGCTGTCTGTTTATGGGACATGCCCTACCTGACTTCCAACTCCTGTCCATTCGCTTGCACTTGACTGTAACATCACCTCCTCATTCTAAAAACAGGCTGTCATTTCCCCTCACTTAATTTTTTTGTGTTTATACACATACAGTAAAACATGTTGACGCTGTTCCTGTCAAATATCACTAAATGACTCGCACTGTGACTATAGGACAGTGCCATTGCAGTCAGATTCCTGTTTGACTGTAGGAGGTAGAATTTAAGGTCTATTTCTTTTAGAACTCAGTAGGAGTAGAGCGGGTTCTTCCGCTGATTGTGCAAATGGTCTTGGGTCCTGACCGCATGCCAGTGTGTTGTGGGATTGCTGTACACAGCTGATGAGCTTGGTGGTGGTAAACAGTGGTGAAGCTTGCACACACTCGGGGAGGACAAATTTCTGTGAAATGTGCTGACGGGTACTTTTCCCTTTTAGATTTTCCGTTGTGTGTTTTTATTTTCTAAATAAATAAAAAGTTTCTGTTCTGTATAACAAAAATATTTAGTATTTTGCAGCTTTTTGAGTCGCTGCAGTACAAATAGGATTATCAGCCTATATGAAGTGTCAGTGATTAACACTAATATAGAACTGAAATTTTAAAATAGAAATTTAAAACATGCGTTAAAATATAAATAAATAAAGGTCCAGTTCAATCTGTAAGAGCTTTTTTTTACTGCACTGTTAATCTTGAGTTTTTTTTTGGTGCCTTACCAGTATAATATCCCAGCACTGATCTCTGGCCAGTGCAGTTGGAGCTGTGTGATTTTCGGCTGACGGTCAGTTTCCAGCACTTGTCGTATTGTTAAAATGACGTTTGGCTGGACTGACATGCACGGCCCTGTCTGGGAATCGGCAGGTGACTGTGAGCAGCGGTGCTGAGAATGATGGATCATCTCAGTGACACCTGCCTGGGGAAGGAGAACTGCGAGCTGCCCATCAACATGGGGGAGGCCAAGGGCCCTCCGGCCAAGATGGCGCGGCTGGAGCATAACGGGAGCCCCCTTGGCAAGCCTCGCCTTGGGAGCGCCGGACCCAAGATCTCCGGCGTCCCCTTGAAACCGTCCGGACACCTGCTGAAGACTTGCCACAAGAAAGGTAGCTGCCTGGGGAGCGCTGGGGCTGCTGGGTGTGAGTGGAAGGGGCTACGTGGTGCGGCTCCGCGAACAGGTCAAGCTGAAGGAGGCCGGGTGTCTTTGGCGGCTAGGATCAGCAGCCGTGCAAAAAAAATAAATAGACGCCATGCTTACGAAGCAGGCATGAAGCAGCGCAAACCCTTTGGAGAACTTTAGAAATTCTCGACATTATTTACTCATCGCGGTTTTTGGTCTCTTGTTTATAGGAAAAAATGTTGGTCTGCTTACCGAGTATTTTTCATTTAAACATAGCTTATCGTTTTATGTCTATTGGTCTGATTTGTAATCAGATATTGATTGACGTTGGTTCGTTACACCTTTGCATACTGCGCTCAAATTCCAGGCTCTGTTTCCCTGTATCGGTATGCGGAATATCTTTGTGAGGCCAGACATTTTTTTTCTCCCCCTTTCAGGAGTTATCTGTTCTACATTTAATTCTTTGTTGAGTACTGGTTTTATAATATAGTTATTTTTTAAAATAATAATAATAATAATCCATTGTTTTTGTCTGTTTCTCTCACACCCTGAATTCTCCGTAAGACCCCTTTGATCATGTGTTTGCTTATTTATGTATTTATTTATTTAAAGTGAAAATGTTTTGGAAATCACAGACCTCAGTATGTTTTCTGAACTTTACAGCGGTATGTGTTGTGTGAGTGAAACCACATTTACCACAGTCTATTTTTTTTTCCATTTGGCTGAAAACAAAGCATATATTGATTCGGAAAGGAACTTACACAGCAGTCTTCATTGTTGAATCTTTATCTATTAAAAATGGAAAAGCGGCATTTCAGCACATTCCTTGGCATCTGGTCCCTATTTATTGATTGTTTGCCAGGAATGTTTGGATCTTAAGAAAGCTGGAGGCAGAGTATTAAAACATAATTTATTACAGGCCCTCAAACAGAGTGCACTAATTGTAGGCTACACAGCCAACAATTATAGTGTGGGCGTCGTGGATATTTAAAAATAAAATAATAAAAAACTATGTATCAAGTCTTAAACACAAACGAAAATCAGCGATACTTATGTGATGTTTGTAGAAAACCCCCCTCCCCCCCCCCAATGCCAGGACAGCTGGAGACAAGGCTTATGTGACCCTCCCATCTTAATTTAGCAACACACCTCTTACCTAGAAACTTAAACACTGCAGGCTGTTTGGCCGTGTGACAGGTGGCGCAAGGCATGCTGGGAAGGTTGAGTGGGACCAGGGGCGCTCTGTCGACCCCGCACACCTTTCCGGGAACAGCCCTGCCCTTTCATTCCAGAAAGGGGTACCTGCGATGTTTAGACCTACGCTAAATTATGGCTGGAGTGCTTCCTTTTTTTCCATGTGGGTTGCAGGTATTAAAATTAGGATTAATGATACCTCTGCGCATACTCAGGCGTGGAGCTTCTTGGAGATGAGGAAACGGATAAACAGATATTTTTATAAGTACAGCTATGATAGGAGGCATGCACAGCGGCACCAGTAGGGAGGTCTGGACGGATGGGTGAGCTCCGTCGCGGAGCCCGAGGTAATGGACTCCCGCGTCTCCTTAGGCAACATGCTGCCCGTCTTCTGCGTGGTGGAGCACTACGAGAGCCCCCTGGAGTTCGACAGCAAGGAGGAACACGCCGAGTTCGTGCTGTTGCGGAAGGACATGCTCTTCAACCAGCTGATAGAGATGGCCCTGCTCTCCCTGGGCTACTCGCACAGCTCCGCCGCCCAGGCTAAAGGTGAGATCCCTGTGCCGTCGGGGACGGGGGGGGGGGGGGGGGGGGGGGGGGGGGGGGGGGGGGGGGGGGGGGGGGGGGGGGGGGGGGGGG
>JABFEB020000132.1:17856155-17866277 GCA_019775895.2 Stomatorhinus ivindoensis
AAAGATGCCAGCAAGAAAAAAAATAAAAATTTTAAACAAAGGCACAGAGCAGTTGTATTTGCATAATAAGATTTCCTCCAAACTCGTCTATTTTCAGCGGGTTTGCTTATTGTTGCAGGAGATCCACATATGCCGCGCGAACACAGACGAGTGTGCGCGAATGTTTCCCCCGTCGGCAGATGGGCGCGCCAAGCGAGCAGCGAGGCCCGTCTGTGCGCCCGCCGCGTGGTGCGTGCGACTGTGTGGCCGCGGACGGCGTCGAATGACAGGTTTCAGTGCCGCGTTACCCTTTCCAGTTTATCCTCTTAAGGAAAAAAAAATGCAGCGTTCTGCTCTGGGCCAGAGCCAAGATGAAGGATAAGAGAACAATACTCTTCTGTTCCCCCCCCCGTTAGTCCTTCCTCTGACATGCGAACGGTTCCCACTCCCTTGTCAGTCTCTTTTGAGCCATTTGCAAGCTGCAGTGACAAATCGTGATGTTTGACTTCAGATGAGTTCCTCTCCTTCACAATGGAGTTCTGGTCTTCTTAATCCATTTTTCTTCCCCCATTAAGTATTTATAGAATAAATATATACCCTGAAACTTATAAACAAGGTGATTGTCACTCGTCGGGCCCGTGAATTTATTGTAAGAGACTTTTAAAAACATTTTAAATTTGGGAAATTGCCTTGAAGCATTGCTGTGTTGCGATGCCGAAGAACAGGGAAGTGGCACGGAATTGCTTTAGTGGCCCCTGACAGCGTGTTTCAGTACCGGGTGTCTCGTGTGGGGCCCTTGGTGTGCGGGCCCCCTGTGCTGGGGCGTGGAGGGAAGCAGGGGGCCGTGAACGAGAGGCTGTTCTCTGACAGAGTGAGCCTCTGAGCTTGCCGCTGTCACGCGTCTGCGTCACATTGACACACACACACACGCACACTGTTGTGTAACTTCACAGAGCCTACACACTGAATTTGGCCCCAAATGACCCTCTGCTGTTTTAACACAAGTGCACAGTGGAGCTTGTGCAGGTTGTGTGTGTGTGTGTGGGATTGATGCACAAAGGTTTAATAGCCTACAGTTCTTCGTGACCCTTGACCTCTGCTGAGGAAGAGACCCAGCAGAGATTTTAGTCTCCATAAACAGGACTGGATAAGCAAACGGTGACACCCCCCCCACCCCCAGTTCCCAAATCCCATCTTGTGTGCCCATGGCTAATTATAGATTCCTACTGAAAGAGTTCTGTCTGCTGGGATCACTGGATCCGGATCTTGTGTGCACTGAAGAGAAACCGTGTTTCACAGAGATCCCAACCATGGTCTGGGCTGCATGCAATAGCCAAGGTGAGAACATCTGACCAAAAGTTGCTATCAGCCGTTCCAGTAACCAGACTTAAACGTGGTTTGTCTAGTTCCAGTCATTCTCATACACATGCCTGTGACGTTTGGATGTTACCTGAGGCGTGTAATATGAACATTTTTCAGATCAATCTACAACACTAGATATTTTCATTTTTGCCCTTTCCCTGTTATCATATACGACATGTGAAAGCAATAGTTAGAAAAAAATGTATGCATTATAAAATCACATTTTTTGAGTGTTCTGTTAAGAAAGCAACCTAATAATAATTATATTACGAAATAATCTCTCCAGCACGTTCTGGGTCTGCCCTGGGACCTCCTCCCAGTTGGACATGCCTGGATCACCTCCCCAGGGAGGCCTCCTAGACAGACGCACAAACCACCTCAACTGGCTCCGTTCGATGCGAAGGAGCAGCGACCGGCTCTGAGCAGCGACCGGCTGAGCGCAGCCACGCTGCCAAGGGAACTCATTTTGGCCGCTTGTATCTTATCTCACTTTTTCAGTGACTACCCCGAGCTCATGACCGTAGGTGAGGGCAGGAACGTAGACCGACCAGTAAATCCAGAGCTTTCTCTTCTAGCTGGGCTCCCGCTCCGCCAGAACAGAACGGTACGTCGTCCGCGTTACTGCGGGTGCTGCACCAGTCTGTCGATCTGAAGAGCGTCCCTGGGAAGGTCTGTGTCGGGTTCCAGGAGAGGAGAGTCTGTCCATTGGAACTTCGGATCCCAGAGGAACGATGCGTCTTCCGTCCTGGACGAGCTCTTCACCCTTGCAAGGGTACTGGGGGGGGGGGGTGCTACTTGGGAAAGGCATAAGACCGTGTCCCTCTGGGGGTCCTGTGGGGGCTGCCTCAGGAGTATGGGGTAGGTGGCCCATGGTCCATTGCCCTCGTGGGTTTGGTTTGCATGGCCAGCAGTAAGTCAGACTTGTTGCTGGGGGGTTGTTGCCCTTTGACACCGATCCTGTTTGGACAGAATTTTTATGGACAGAATTTCTAGGCATAGCCTAGGAGGGGGTCCGGTTTTGGGGCCTTAGGGTGTGTGGGGGCCTCAGTCGTCGGCTGATGACCTGCGGCCTGCACTGGGGCGGCTTGCAGTTGAGCGTGAAGCGGCCAGGGTGAGGATCAAAGGAGCATTTACAGACGGATACGAGACATTGCTAATTATCCTGTTAATGTGCTAGCAGTCTGCGTCATGCACAGTTCTGTCTAACTCAACCGACGTTACTAGTATAGCTGTGCTTACATTCTAAGGTTTACATATGGTGCAATTTAAAAATTTTATTTATAGGTTCTGATCTTCTGCATGTGTGCTTAATGCAGCCAGGTCATTGTTGTGTGAATTTGGATTAACTGTGTTAATAGGAGGTTGAAACAACTGAGCGCGTCTGTTCTGGATCCATCGGAACCCACATCAGTCAGAAATCCCAAATCCCTCCACATGCAAACTAAAAAGCCCACAGTGAACATGGCAGAGAAGCAAGGTGGGCTGGCTTTCTTCATACGCCCCCCCACCCCATCTCAGGTTTGATGTGGGTTTTGGGGAGAAGCTGGATGGGAGGGGGGCCGCAGAAATGCTGAGTTATCTCCAGTGTGCAGTGTGGCCACGTGACGCTGGCCCTGGCGCAGGTCTGTGGTCCGGTGTCGCTTCACGGTAATCCGGCAAAACCGAGAAATGTGCTGCCACACTTCGGATGCGCGGTCACGGTGCGGGTGCCAGCGGGGGCCCACCGGCCAGCAGAGGGGCTCCGCTTCGGTCTTGGGCTTGCACGCCCTGTGCCCTCCCTCTGGAATGCCCCCCCCCACTGCAAAGCTGGCGCTGAAAGCTTAGGGCCAAGCTGAGCTCGCCGTCTGAGAAGGCACGCGTGTATAAACTCCTGTTCAGAGACCTGACTGATTAATGCGCTCTGACCATGATCACAGGTTACACCCCCCCTTTATCAAAGCTGGCTCATTGTTAGCATGCTGGGGGGGGGGGTGTTTGGGAGTATTTGGTTCCTCTTCTCTTCTGCCTTTCACACTTCCATTTCAGCCGCACAGTCCTGTCAGGCTCCATGGCGTGACTCTGCTGCGAAAGGCGCTATATAAATGTGAAGTGAATCGAAGATGAAGATGCTCAGTTGCAGCTGCAGCATGGTCACTGTGGTGCTGGAGGTAGTGAGGACTGAGGAAGGCCATGTCTGCCCCCCCCCTCGCAGGGCTGGCTGTGTGAGCTGCTCCGCTGGAAGGAGGATCCGTCCCCAGAGAACCGGACCCTGTGGGAGAACCTGTCCATGATCCGCCGCTTCCTGAGCCTGCCGCAGGCGGAGCGCGACACCATCTACGAGCAGGAGAGCAGCGTGGGGCAGCCGCATCATGTCGACCGGCCCTCCCACATCTTACACGTGCCCTCAGAGCCCCTGCAGGTGACCGAATGCACGCAGTCCACAGGCTCCCACCTCCTGCACACATTTCTCACTTCTTTTTACTTTTAACTTTATTCATCTGGACCCAGGAGCTCAACTTACATACTGTGCTACAGCTCCTGGACCAAGACTGAACCAAGACTGCAACTCTACTGCTTCTAAGTGATCCAGGATCTCATGATCTGAGACTTACATTTTGAGAACTTCAATTGCTTTTAAAAATAATGTTAAACGTTTTAGCTACAGTAAAGTTTACAATAGCAGCACTCCCTCATCCCCGTACGCCATTGCAGTGTTGCAGACTTCGTAAACTCGGTGGTGTCGTTCGTGCGTAGCTTCCCTGAACTGAATGCAGATGCAAACGGCCTGTGACTCCACAGCCGTACTAGTGTGGGGGTTCTTCATGGGGGGGGGACTGCCGCTTTTCTCAGGGTTTCAGCTGCAGTTCATTGTTCCTGCACAGTATGTTTTGCTCAATCTGATATGACACAACCCACCAGAATAATTACATTGTTAACAGAAAAGAACATGATAGGGTTATTGCACCCTGTGACTGGCAGCCATCTACAGATAGGCTTTTGTATACATGTGTGTGTGTGTATATATATATATATATATGTATATATGTATGTGTGTGTGTCTGAGAGTCAAATCAACAGGCTAAGAATTTCGAGGCGTAAGTTCTGAATATAAAAGCCTGTCATAAACATTTTGGCAGTACAGAGGCCACCACTCAGGGATTGATTAGTCATGCTTGTTCAACTCTTGACTATCGTCATAGAGATGAGATAGTATCTGGGTAATTCCAGCCCTGGACAATGGTTCATAGCTGCATAATGAAAAAGTGCCAAAAACACAGCAGTTGGGAACAGAAACGTTAATCTGATGTTTTAAGCGTCTAAATGCCGCCGCCCCCCCATCTGTTTCCTCGTTGCAGTCTCAGCCTCATCCACAGCCTCAGCACCAGACCCACTTGTCACAGCAGAGCCCCCCCCAGCCCCCACTGTCCCAGCAGCCCTTGCAGCAGCCGATGGGGCCTCGCCTGCCACCACGACAGCCGTCCACCGCCCTACCGGCCGAATCGGAGGATGACACCCGCAGCAAAGTCCAGCTCGCGGGCAAGATCTCATTGGAAGCCTTGGGCATTCTGCAGAGCTTCATCCAGGACGTGGGCCTGTACCCAGATGACGAGGCCATCCATACGCTCTCTGCCCAGCTGGATCTGCCCAAGCACACCATCATTAAGTTCTTCCAGAACCAGCGCTTTTACATCAACCATCAAGGTAAGCTGAAGGATCACTCCGGCTTCGAGGAGGACCTGGCAGACTTCAGGGAGGGCGAGTTGCTGAGGGACCTGAATGAGAACGCGCAGACCAACAGCACGGTTTTCTCGATCAAGATCGAGGAGCAGCTGTCGGCCGACATTCACTCGGAGTCCGACCACGACTCGAAAGAGTAGCCCTACTCAAAAGAGCGACCCCACTCTTGATACTGTAATACTATTTAAATAGACTTTAAAACGATAGTATTACTCCTGATTTCCTTTTCAATTTGTAAACCATGTATTATTAACTGTAAAAAGGAAATGGATGCATCATTTATGAACTTGCACAAAAAAAAAAACGTATGTTACCGTGGATATTTGCAGATTGCACTTGACGTGCATCGTTTTTACACTGATTTTGAGCTACTGATAAAAGTCAATAGAGTTTGATAGATTTTGATAGATGTTTATGTTATGTGGTGTTCACTGGAATTCACAAGCGTACAGTGCGGCTGAAGACAAGGCCTTAATGTGGAGGCTTGGATGCCTGCTGCAGTGACATTATTCTCTCTAGCTAAAAAGAAAATAATAATTAAAGCTGAAACTTGATTATAGGTCATGCAAACTGGAAATGGTCGAAAAGCGAAGTCTTGGAAGTATAGCCAGCTCGATTGTTCAACATTCATTAATGAGAAGTATGTGTCCGTGTGTGTGTTTTGTGTATGCACAAACACACAAACACAATTATATATATATAATATATATATATAAAACATTAAAATATACTTTACCAATAGACATATTAATTGTAAAAAGATAGTTTTAAAAAAACTATGCCAACAAATGCCTTGTATTATATGGCACTGCCGATGTTCAATTATTTTGCAAAAAGTTTGTCACTGTAACTTACTGAATCTCCACACGGTTTAAAATGTGAAACAACCTCCATTTTGTTGTCCTATTTATTTTGCAGATTCTGATGTAATTACTTTTTTTGGAAGGTTCTGTTACGTAAAGCTTTTTTTTTCCATTTTATCCGTTTTCTATTTATAATTGTAATTTTGATGGGCAGTTTATCTGAAGTGTCTTAAACGTTTTAAATGGAAAATGTGCTTTAACGGTTGCCTATTAAAAAGTGCTGTATGTCAAGCAACACATGCTACAAGCTTCACAATGGTTGTATGCAATTTTTACTATCATGCAAATAAGTAAGCTTAGGTAAATACTAACCTATAGTACACCGTAGAGAAAGAAAAAAAAACATATGCAATTTATGTGAAAATAAATGTCTGCAATGTGTCTTCCTTTGGTTAACGATCCAATTTGAAGCTATTCCTGTATAAATATTCTGTATAAAAAAAGACGTGTTTCTTTTTTATGAGTTTATTGCAATGAGAATACCGGTTATTTTGTTACAACTAACTGTTTTATAAGTGTTCCTCTGTTCTCTTAATCCAGAAATGTTCTAACTAGGAGTGGTTGATTGTTAATGACACAATTAAACTGTTTGTATTGTACCGAGGGTTTTGTGTGATTTGTTTGAAACACTGACCACTTTATGGTTAATCTTTCCATTGGATAATGGAATATAACTTTCAACATAGTTACATACTTATTTTAAAAGGCTGAACCATTGCTCTTGAATTTGTATGGGTTCTTTGTGAGTGGATGGGTCACTTTGGTTTCAAACTAATACTCTATGTTCACTGTTGTGCTGAATACTCAGAAACTATTTTAAATGTATTAGTTTGACAAAACTTTTAGATTTTTCAGTAATAATGCAATGGAATTTAAAATATGTGATTCACACATCTGTTGTCTTACCCAAAACGACAGGGAGAACATGCAACACACACAGAGCAGATGTGGGATTCGAACCCATAACACTGCAGGGTCATGTCACATTCTAATCAGACGGAAGATGCGTACTTATCTAATTGTTGTGAAGTCTAAACCTTTTTATTCAGCCAGTGACTAAGATGGAAACTGACTATAATATTTAGTTCAGCATTATAGTACTTAAACTGTAACTACTGAACACTTTTAACTGAACACTGAACATTTCACTGAAAACTGAACATTTTTGTTGGTCCTATGGTCTAGTTGGCATGAAGCTAAACCATTTTAATTTGATTATATTTTTCTGATATATTGTACCATATACAGGAGGGTAACATGACCATGGCTTCACTTCTCTCCTCTAATAAATAGACTTTTGCATTTAAATTATTAACACAGACAACACAGAGCCCTTGCTCATGCCTTGAAACCACTTACTGGTTTTTGACCAGATGAATAGGAAACACGGATTGCCATGAACCCGCCGCTTAGTAACTAGCAATATTAAAGAATTCAGAGTGGAATTTTTACACCAGTGCTGGCTGCAGTGACGATTTAGATTCATTTGTAAACACCGGAATTGAAATGAACGTAAGAAAAGCATATTACGCTATACGAAATACCACGCAACCCGACTATAATAATTGGGAAAAAAAGCTTTTATTCATGGATAAATGTGAGGAGTACAAAAGAAAATGTTTAGTCACCAAAACACACAAATCATTCACGCTCCACTTGTTTTTTCCCTATCTGACATGTGACATTGCACGACTTTTCCTGTGTCACAAGATTATTTTTGTGACAGCCTTTTGTTTGGAATCAGACTCCAGTTAAAGAGATGAAAGCATAAAATCAGTGTTTGGAAGGTAGAAATCCACATGAAAAATAACAGTGAGAGTCTGATTCCTGAGCTGGAGCTGAGAGCAGCAAAGGCGAGCCCCGAACCGGCCAAGTCCCGTCCATTTGGCAAAAAGATTTACTGATGCGTCGGCTGCATTTACTGCAGCAGCTAGTGTGGCGTGCCAGGTTTACCTTGCGCAGGGATTTCCTCTGTGTTTACACCAGCAGCCCCTGGGACTGCACAGTAAATCAGACAGGAGATGCACCAGAAGCACTAATAAAGTTATGCGAATGATAGCGATCTCAGCCGCATCGCTCTCTCTAAATCCGGCTCGCCTCCCTCTCCTGCCGGGCCATTTGGCAACTTAAACACTTTAACTGTTTTCCAATCTGGAAGAGCAGGAGCAAAAGGGGGAGTGTGGGAATTAATAAATCGCTGTGGAACCTCACTTTCCCTCAGTCTTTGCTTTTCTCTTCACAGTTTTCAAGCGAAAAGATTAGATCTGAGAGACTCATGGGTATTGATGCATCTTATTAGCAACGCTGCACATACATGAATATGCATACAGAGCGGATGGGGGGAAAAGAGACAAGACTATGTATTATCATGATTTAAAAAATTTTTTATGGTTCTGTGTTGATTTTGTCTTCTAACTTAGTGCAAAATGCCAGCTTACAATGTATGATTTACTCTGTATTGCGGGAACACATCTGAACAGGGGCAAGAAAAGTTTGATTTACTGCAGGAAATTTGTTTGCGTGCGATTGTACGTGACGATCTGCACAGGGCACCACTGTCAGTTTACCGAAAAATACCCTGAAACTCCTGCGCACTGTTGATAAACTCGAAAAAATCACGCCACTACTTTTTCTATTTTTATGTTTTAGAAGATAATGAGGTGGATGGGTAAATCAGTAGATGAAATGGACAGGTCAATGATCTAAGTTTGTCAAGTTTATCATTTGCAACTAAATGCATCTCCAGCGATACATTAACATGGTTAGAGGTCCCTGTATTGGTTCAAAACGAGACACGGCATTTTATTTTTTAATACTGAATGATCCCATAAAATACAACATGGGTGGCAACTCTAGGTTTAAAATTCAAAATTTAGCTGAGGCCTGTGGACTTCAGCCACACGATTCACAACTGAAGTATGTGTGCGATTTTTACAGGGAAAATGATTTGGATGCACAACCAAAGTACTTCAGCAAAGTTATGCCGACAGAGCTATGCTTGCATTGTAAAATCCCGTCAAAACGAGAGCTCTCACCACACGCTGCACGTGTTGCACTTTTAACGGCCACGTTTCGGCCATTCGCAGGCAGAGCGTGAGGTCTTGGACCTCTGCGCGCTGTTGGCATTCGCGGTTTCAGATCTCACCATGGCTTTGGTCACAGTGGAGTACAACAATACAGTTTGGGGATCTGACCTGTGCGCTGGCACTGGCCAGCTCTACAGACTGAAACCTGCCAAGATTTTAACAGATTCATTACATTATTAGAACAGCTGTAACTATAGACAAGCTTTCGCCTCTTACAAGGAAAAGCAGAAATGTGTAAACAGGGCCCATTGTATCAGTTTGTGTTTGTTATGTTTGTGTGTTTTATTATGACATACGAACTTCATGGTCCCCACAGCGTGAGAACCCTAACCCCCAGTACTCAGAACCAGCGCGGGTCCATGGGCATCAGTCCACTGGGTGCAGAACTCGGGGGGGTTCAAGGGGCAGGGGTTGGTTAATTTCCAGAAATTAACCATTTATTTTCATATTTATGACCTCTTACATGTTTGCATCTGGAAAAAAGGGAAATCTATCAATGTAACAACTCCCACCCCCCTGACCAACAAATTTTACAGGTTTGTGCCCAACGTGTACTTTTCCGCTGTCAGTTCGGGAACCCCGACTGAACCAGATACATGGTTATGAATCGATGTAATATCCTTAAGGAGTGTGATGTACAGCACCGTGCAAAAGTTTTAGGCAGGCAAAGAAAATTATGTTTAGATTATCTTCATGTGGGTGTAAAACTATGATATTATGCCTGTCAAAGTGTGTCAGCTTAGCCATTTCAGAACCTCTGCCAAAATCATCCCAGTATTTGCAGTGACCGTCCAGTGTGGCAATGTATTTTTTGACTTGGCCACTAGCACACCTCATACAGCTAGTCAATCTGTTACTGACTTTTAAAACCAAATTATTTCATTATTTAATTGAGCTGTTGGTGAAATTGAACAAAATCGTGGAACGGCTCAGGTGCCCCTGAGGAGAGGTTTGCGAACTGAAGCGGTGATCATCTAACCATCTAACTAGATATCAGTAACTTTTTACAAAACAGAAGAAATAATTATTTTTATTTTATTACTCTTAATTTGCACATGTTCTAATGTTAAATTGTGTTTTTTGTTCTAAGCCAAAGTACACTTGCTACCCAGATA
>JABFEB020000132.1:17882974-17901756 GCA_019775895.2 Stomatorhinus ivindoensis
TGTGCCCCCCCCCCCCCCCCCCCCCCCGTTTCATTTGGAGAGAGCTGGAGCAGTTGGCTCTTTCACATAGACCCCAATCCCAGAGTGAGTGATGAAGGCAGGCAGGCAGGGCCTCAGGAAAGAGCAAACAACTCTGATAGAGCGCCACCATCTGGTGGGGAGGTTGTGAAACAAAGCGGGAGCCATTTCGTTTATCCAGCTACGGCACCAGCGTGTTTGCGGGAATCCTCAGACCACGCCCCGATCAATAACACTGCTCAGAGCTTATTCTCTCAAAATGACCAAAACAAACTGAAATAGAAACAGCCTCTTTTACAACAGATTTATTGTACGTATTGTCAAAATCCATTATCAGCATAATGAGTGAATATATCGATTCACGGTATAGTGGGAGATGGCTGGGTACGTGTTTGAATACATGGCGTTGACTGGGAAGCAGCATGAACATTCTGCCCCCACATTACGGCACGTCGGTGTTTCTCGCTGCTCCGCGCCGTCGTGCTACCTGTTGTGTGCGGGATGGCGAACATCAGTTAAACATAACGAAAATTGTGCAGCACGTCGTCGCGCTAAACACAGGAGAAAGGAGACAAACAAAGCCAAAAGTACTGAGCGGCAAAGCAGGCATCCAGACGGCGGTTCTGTGCAATTAGGAGAACGTGAAAATGAAAGGCGATCTTTTCAGTGTTGGTGACAAACTCTTAAATATTGTCATGCAGTATAATTATTAACAATCACATACAATACCATTACTCACATACACTTTAGGTCCGACATTTGTTTGCTATCATAATTATATATAATAATAATCATAAGTGAAATTTCCAATTATAATAGTTATCAATGATTTTTTCCAGCAGATAAATTTAAATATTTTCCACCTTTTTTTACACATCTGCAGTGACTTGCTTTGGATTCTAATAACACCTATACCTTACCTAATACGACAAAGGCCTATTATTGAAAGTAAAATTTATCCCTTATGAGCAATAAACGCTGGAACATTCTAGAATGAATGCAATCAACCCCATGTCACCTGCATCACACTTGAGAAGAGCTCGATGTTGAAAATGAGTTTGGAAAAACAGGAACACCTGCTTGCTGGAAGGTGCCTGAAAGGCTGTGACGCAGCATTAAGCATTACGGAATGGTAACGCTTTTCAAGGGTTCTGCAAAAAGAAAACATCACATGCCAATTGTTACTCTCTACCCTGTGCATGAATAAATAATAGTGTTGTTAGTGCCTTGACACATGATAGATATTACTGACTTCACTAGTTAAACGTGGTTAAAATATCGTCCCTTTTAAGTTTTGTCAGTTTGATTGATTGCGTTTTGTTTAGCGGCTTCTTAGTGACGCAGTGTAAGTCAATAGAGATATCCCAGCATTCAATGGGAACCAGCATCTGTACCTCTTTGGATATGAATAGTGGTCACAAAGCCAGTATTATATGGGTCAGCAGGTGCCCCGTACCTCGATCAAAATCAAGAAAGAGGCCGTGTCAGGTTTATTTTAACGTTAAAACGTTCAGCGCTTTGCGGAAGAGGCATACGCGCACATACGATGTCGGCAGCGAAGCACCAGGACCATGTTCGGCGTGGGCCACTGTAACAGCACGATGGCAACCTCTCCCAGAATTTGCATTGTGCAGACGCGGCCCGGCGGGTCTCAGCGGTGCTGGGATCAGGTGTGCGTGTGTAAACAGTGAGCGTGAGGCAGCTCAAAGGCACAGACCCGGAGCAGATCGTCTCTCCGCCACCGGGAGCCAACTGGCCGGCAGCACTCAGTCAGCGGAGCACAGTTTGGAGGAACTTGAGACCCACTGTTTTTTTTTTCTTTCCAGAGCCATGTTCCTTGGGCGCCTTGTGCGTGCCCCGCAAGAATAAATATTTGAATATTCTCAGACGTTTTTAAACTAGCTTAAATTGGATCACTCCAGCGCGCCGCTCCGCCTGCCAAGATGCCGAGAGAGCGCTGGGCTTGGCGGGGCCACCTTCCCCTTTTCCCCTTCTCCGTCACCCCCACCCCTCCGCCCCCTGCCCTGACCAGCCTCTGCATTATCTGCCGACAAACACTCTGCCCCCGGGCCCCCGGTTCTGTCATCCAGCCTTCTCCCACTGCGAGCTCTGGCACACGACGGGGACAAAAAACCCCAAAGCTGGCGGCTTTGGACATGGAACCCTGGTCATGTGACTTCGAGACAGTTCACCCCCAGCCGCAGCCGGAAGTTATACTTTGCGAGACTTTTCCTTTCATAACCAACGCCGATACTATTGCTACTTCTTGTTGAAGGAGTATGAAAGTAGCATGAAAACCAGGGAAGTAGTTAGAGATGAATGGATTAGGCGGGTGAGTCTCTACTGGGGGGTGGGGGGGTGGGATGGCAAACATGTATTATATAAAAAGCTATTTATGACTTAAGCCAATACATACACATTCATTTGGGGGCTAAACACATTTTAGGTGGACTAAAGCCCCCCCTGATACAGACCTAACAACAACATTGATGGATATGATCAGGAAATCGATTTTATCTTTATTTTTAATCTGCCTGGGCATCATAGGGCATTTTTTTAAAGATCCATTGTTTTGGAATTTATTAGTGATTCGGAAAATAATAAGCAAACAAGTATACAAATCCAGAAATACCGACTTTACTTGTGGACCCCCAGGATGGAGTACAAAAGCAGCACTCTCATCGCTGATTCGATTTGTTTCACTCATTTTCAATTTAACAGATCTTAACCTCACGGCTTTACATAGACTTTGTGTTTAATTGTTCTGATCGATTCTGGAACTTTCCATTAAGGCATTGCCTCTGTCTTTACTCCTTTCCTCCTCTTTTCCCTTTTTCTCTCATCTCATCACACTCATTTCTTCGGCTGTCTCTAATTGCCTCATTAAGCTTCTCTTAATTATAGTTATTAAAGTACTTTCTCCCATATCATATCATGCCACTCTTTGAGATTAGCTCTTTTTCTCCTTTTTGATTGAATTTTATTCATATATTAATTTCTCCAGGATATTACAAAATAACAGTGTTGTTCCAAGCTACCTGAAGGACAAAAATGTGACTTGAAAGCAAATAAATAAATAGACCAATAAATAAATATTTGGCATAAATATATAACTAAATAAATAATGGTAGAAATAAAAAATAAAAATCTGTACAATAAATGAATAAACAAATAATATTTGTTTATTTATTCATGCAAAAGGCGTATCTATTTATTTCCCGATTTACGGATTTCCAGATTTATTTATTTATGGATATCTTCATCTGTAGCCTATATTAATGGGGTCGGCAGCCCTAACGTTTTCTAAAACATTATTGGCCAGACGGGCAACCGAGGCAGAAGCCACAGTAACTGATTGGCTACTTGTCTTAACTTGTCTCTAGTCACACGATGGCTTCCACAAGGAAAATTTTCATCTGTGGTGCGAAGACAAGTGGCTGAGCAGCTTGAACACTAGGTGGCTGCAAGCTTTGGGCGAAATCGACAGAATCGGCGCTGCTTTAGCGATACAACGTCGTATGAGTGGTGATCACATAGGGCACCCAAAGAAAACGTTTGTTCTGATGCCACCCGCTCTCCACGACTGGCTGGCATACTGAGATGCCTCAGAATTGGTCAGCAAAACTAATTAAGATAAGGTGAGGTTAGAAATATACGAAGAGGCCGCAGCAGAGATGTCAGTCCACACCACCATGTTGGGGCTGTAAGGTTACCGGAAAGCTCTACAGCACACTGCACATATCTGTAAATAGAACAAAACAAGATTAGTATGGGTGGATTTATTTTGTAAATGGTAAATGTCAAAACTAGGTAATGTTTGCAGTGGAATGCATGTTTTTCGTTAGCGTTGTGTAAATTGTTGGCTTCCCTGTCTGTGCCACAGCTAGTATTGAACAGTAACTGTGACAGTAACCGTGGCTGTTAATGAATCGAGCAGCTTTCACTGTAACAGAGCATAATACATGTAACATGTGGGTCTGCTTCATCGATACTGAATGAACAAGGGAGAACGTTCTCTCTGATGTTTGGTTTGGGTTTGTCCTGACGTTATTTGAAGTTTTCAACTCTTCATACTTGTCCATTTTATATAATGAGAGCCAAAACAATATACTTATTGGTCTGGTGATATGTGAGCCAAAACAATGTACTTATTGGTGTGCTTAAATTGTAGTGCTACAGACAGACATGTTATTAAATTATCAAACAGTGTTGACAAAGTTATCAAATGCTGATTCGGTCATTTTTCTCTAATAGCAGATGTCAGTGTTTTGATGGAGCCTAAATAACAACTACAGTGTTATGCCAATTGAAACTTTACCTGCCTCAAACTGCTCACTGGAATACTGGCTTTTATCAAGTACCAAATTAACTAGATAAACAAGACCACTCCATTATATTAACATCATAACCTCAAGGAAAAATGTGTCCTTCAATTTTAGGTTATTTGTCTTTGTAGGAAATAAGACTTCTTACAATTTTGATTTTTTCAAATATATTTTTATTTTTAATTTCAAAGTATGTCCTCTTTGGTGAACAACAGGAATAAATCAGTGAAAAGATAGATGCAAAAATAAAATGTCCACTACAATGGACATAAATGAATGGGAAGGGTCTCAGAAGGTTACAGATCCCTGCCGTCAATGGCCTACAAGTTCTTGAATTACTGCATCAAACTATCTGTATCTAACTTTGCAGCATACGACATATTCGACATTCCCTGGTAAAATAGCCGATATGCGCAAACTGTAACATAATGCTAGCTGTCATTAGCCAGTAAGAAAACCAGCTAGCATTTCTTCTCATTCAAGCAAGGTCAATGTAATGGAGCGCTGATCAGATCAGTGACCAACAGTATTTTAGAAAAAGGTTAGGGCCGCCCACCTCATTAACATACAGATGATGAAATCCATAAACAAATCTGGAAATAAAACACTCAATAAATAAAATAAATAAATAGGAAACAAATAGATCCAGTAATCTGGAAGTAAATGAAATCATTTTTGTGTAAATAAATACAATTTATTTATTAATTCATTTTTTATTTGCTTATATGTAATTATTTAATTATATAATATAATTATATAATAATATATAACGCCAATTTCTTTCTTTCTTTATTTATGCCAAAACTTTATTTGTTTGTTTGTATATATTAAAGTCACATTTCATCCTCCCTAGCTACTTCAAGTGCTTTGTGAAACGTATATTTTGGCCATAAACAGATGATTATTCTTTTTCAGAATTTTTAATGGATTCTTTTGTACTGTAAATGACATTTGACTTGAAAACATCAGGTATTCCCTGTCATTATTTGCATATGATTCTATTAAATTATTTTATATAGGTCATGTTATGTTGTGTGTGTGTGTGTGTGTGTGTGTATGTGTGTGTGTGTGTATTAACATTGTACAGAAGTGCTGCATGGATTGCTTTATGTATTAATATTCCAAAATTGTCCCAATGGTAATTTGTAACAAATTCAAATACACAAAAGATAGAATACAAAGAATATTACCATGGTAGTAAGATGTCAATAGTATTTCTTTCCACACTGGTATGAGAGTGAATTCACGATAATCATTTCCCACATAGCTTAGGAAACTGCAGTCACATTTGAAAAAAAACCATTGCTCCTTTATGGCTTCCATATCGGCCGTAGCATGATTAAAAAATATTTCATTGGTAGGAAATATTGGTAGGATACTTTTATATTACAGCAGCTCTGCAAAAGCTCTTCATTGTCTTTTAACAGTGCTGATCAACACTATGAGCTTCTTATGTGTACAAGTGACAGTCGGGTTTTTATACCTCATGTGGCCAAATCCAAGCAGTTTGAAGATCTTGATTAAATGTATTTAATGTGATTTTTATATGAAAGTATATGTGAATATATAAGTGTGTTCCTAATCTTACGCACCATAATGACAAATGCATTATGGGTCGTACGCCCTTCATATCTGTGGTGTGAAATTAAAGCCACTGCAGTGTGATTGTTTTTCTGTACTTTGTGTGCATGAGTCCGTCAAACACAAACCGTGGGAGAAATGTGGAGGTAAATGTGGCGCTAAAAAAGGAGTAAAGCACAGTAAAACCGGTGGAATACATACAGATTTTCAGAAGCCATGAAACTATGGAAAGGAACAACCTGTCAAACACTGATTCAACTGATTCAAAAGCTACGTACTGTAGATACGTATGTTCAGAATCATCATATTACAGTAGACCAATCGCAGACCTGATTGCGCAAAAATCGTACACACGATATTTGACAAATTGATGTGAATCACTTTAATTAAAAGCAGAGAACAATTAGATGTGACATTATAGCTTCCTGTTCGAGGTACATGAATCAACAATTGATTATACAACATGAATTGGACACCCCTGTTTCTGCAGGTACAAATGCACAAGAGGTAAAGAAAAAAAACATGGACAGCCTTTATAGCTGGCAAAATGTCAGGGTTGAAAGAAAAATGGCGTGTTTGTTTTTATTCAGAAGTTATAGGTTCATTAAGGCCTGCTTGCTAAATGAGATGCAGGCGTATAAGTTTACCCCAACACATGATCTCCAGTGACATTGTGATTTTGTCATTTCATCTACCACAGCACGCAGGTTGCTTTTAAGGGCTCGTTCTGTTTATTTTGCACCGCACGCAATGCCAATGGTTGCGAATTAACTCCTATCTGTGAAGAGAGTGAGGCATTGTATCGAGAAGAGCACAGCACAAATAGAAGCACTGCGGCAAAAAAAAGACAGCAAAAAAAAACAAAAGAAAGCGACAGGCTCCTCTCCCTCGACCCTGCAGCTGTGACACCCCCAGGCCCACTAATGAAATCAGGTGCTAAATTCACAAATTGAATAATTTCACTAGGCTGTGCAATTTCTCGCCAGAAAAGGCGCCAGTTCTTTGTGGCCTTTTTGGGAGGAGGGAAAAAGCTGCAATAATAATATTTTGTGTTTCGATTCCAGAAGAAAGTGTTTTGTTCGTCTTTAGAATCTCCTACACGTTGAAGAATTTGGTTTTTTGTGTTTTCCTGACGTTCCCTGTTCCTGTAACAAAATGATGTTCCGGACAATGATGTTCCACTGCAGCCAGATTCAGAAGGAGGTGAATTATACCGAACAGAAAATGACACGCTTCATTCCTGCACAACACAGAGATCTGCTTTTTGAATATTAACTCAGTCAGCTCAGGGACGGTTTAATATTTTTAAAAGTATTATTAAAGTTTGACACCGTGTGTTGCCCTCCTTCCTCAATGCCCCGATCCTCAGAGAAGCTTGACCATTAATATCCACTCTCACCCAAAATGATAATAAATGGGTCGATGGTGGCCTGCGGACATAGTGGCGTTGACGGAAAACTCATCGCGGGCCAAGGCACTGGTGTCCGTGGCAACGGCCCTGACCTCCGGGTCATCGGCATGTAGCCGCAAGGGCGACCGGAGAATGCTGGGACGGCGTGTCGGTCCCCCCCACGGCAGCCACGCCTGTGCACTCGGGGACATGTGGCGAAAGATCCTGCATCCGAATCCGCCGTTCCTAATGAGCGGGAGAACGGCGTCGTCGCAGGCGAACGCCCATTCGCTGGCACCCCGGCCTCTGCCGCTTGCCCAGAAATCTGTGTCCCCAATTCCCCGAGCCTGGCTTGGCCTTTGCATCCAGGCGCCATCGCATGCCGTTTAGTCCCTCCAACTAGATCCACAGATTTTCCTGACCACATTTCGTTCCTTTAAGGTGACCCCCGGATCCTTCATTGTGCTCAAACAAAGATTACAGTGCAAGCGAAGCAGCACGGGAAGCTGCCAGGCGCCTGACTACAGACACTCCTCTCCTACGCTGCTCATGCCTGAAGCCTCCCAGTGCCATTCCCCCCCGTGGCCCCCGCCAGCTCTATGTGACTTACAGAGTTTGGGTCTTCCACTGCCAATCCCACTTTGAGTGCATTTTTCTGATAAACAAAAGCACATTCAAGCTTTGGCTTCTCATTTCACACTATGTGCTTTGGCTCGGGGCATCCCTTTCCCGGAGCCCTTGGCCTACAGTCCCAAGCATGGCTCCAGTTGGCTTTCCTTAAAAAAAAAAAAATCTACATGTGGAGGATTAGACTCCATCTTTCATCCCTGCAATCACCATACCCTCCCCTCGCTTGCTCTGTCAGAGATGTCACTGCTCTCCAAGCACGAGCGGGGAACTCGCTGTCCACTAGGCCGGGGCGTCACGCTTTGCCATCCTAGCCTCATCTGACTGCTATCTCTGCCCACCTCTGTACCTACCCACACTTTATACCCCTGGCCGCTAAGACACTGAAGCACCCTGGGTGATGTGATGGTTTTGGTGTCGTTTTCCTGAGGTGTCCAGTTTAGCCTCGAAGTGCACAAATTATCATAGGCCGCGAAATGGCATTCGAGCCTTAGTGTTGTCCTGGGGTCGTTTCATTGTAGGCCATGCCACTTGAGTTTAGGGAAGCAACCAGGCCTAAATGAGTTCATTCCTTTCAGATGCCCACAGGAACGGTGTCTGTAGTAAAGTTTAGTCCTATTAAGCAGTATTCATTTATAACAGAACTTTATGTGAAGTTTCCAAAACCAGTAAGCCAATCGAAGCCTTTTCTGCCTGATCCCACAATTCTGAAATGTTACATGCATAAAATATGTTTTAAAATATTATCCTTACTCTTCTGTATCTAGTTCAAAACCAATATTCTCAGGACACTCAATGGCTTCCAAAAGTGAGTCGCTGTAGTTGTCACATGGAGTCGAGCTTAAGACACACAGCAGTCTGCCGTGGAAAAGGGAATTCAGTCTGATTTCTCAGGACTGTCTGATTTCTCAGCACTGTCTGATTTCTCAGGACTGTCTGAGTTCGGCTGCTAATCACCTACAGGCTTGACCGTAGCGAACTATGAAAGCAGCTGTTTTCTAAGGGAGTGTATGTACAATACGGCGCTACAATCAATTAGTTCTAAATGGTGTTTTTATTTAATGACTAAAGGAAGTGAACATCTTTGACCAAAGAAAATGTGATGTTAACTTTGCCAACAGATGGAAAAAAAAAATTGAGGGTACAGCAAACATGACTGCTAATACTCCAGTTATTAAAACAATGTTCTCCGATTCTTGGATCCAACACTTACGTGACACCCCCACCCCCACACCAATATTACCATAGAGAAATATCAGAACAGTTATTAACGCCGCGCGTGAAATGTTAGCCGTGGCACAGGACGACCCCTGGGGGCATTTCTTGTCTTTGGGAACAGATGTGCCGCCCACTCGCAACAGTTGTAGTCTACCCACAATGCACTGGTGGGAGGAGCTATGCAGGAATCGGACTGAAGCTGATACCTCACTTAACCATTTACCACGTCGCTCCAGGGAAGGAGCAAATCTGGCTGGTGCTTGGAGTGGGTGTGTGTATGTCGAGCCGAGGGAGGGAGGGGGTTGGGAGAGGATCAATATTTATAGACAATCCTGCCCAGCCCATTGCCACCTGCCTGGTATCCTAGAAAAAGCCAAGTGCACACAGATAAGCACAGAGACAGTAAATTATACAAACATATACAAGTCTGCAAGGTCTGCTGCTAATTTAAGTTGACAGATGTGTGTTCAAGAAATCAGATAAAAATTTATTACAATATTACTCCTAATAAAGATACTTTGGGTGGAAAAAAACCTAATTTCCCTGGCTAATTTTGTTATTAAGAAAAATCGAATGAATTGTTAATGAGATCAATTTCTACAATGTGAAATTCAGGAGAAAACATGCATTAAAGTACACATTCATCCATTTCTGTTATCAGGATTGTAATAGTGATGTTTAATTGCTTTTTAGTATGCTTAGTAGAATACCATTTAGGAGTAAAATATAATCTATATTTCATAAATTTAAATTTGAGTTATTTTGATTTTGCAGGAAGTTTGGTGCGAAAATTTGTAATAGAACACCATAAGTACATTCTTGCACGAATCATAACCTTTTTATGAAACTGGTAACGCTTCCTTCACTTAGGCTCAAATCGTGCTCCCAACTGTTACTTTCCATGTTAAGAGAATTAATTATGGTTTTTAGCTACAGAGAAGGTAAACAGGCAGATTTCCCAGCCTGCTTAGCAAGTCTAACAATGAAATCTGAGTGCAGCGTGTACCCTGGTGGTCAGAGCACACCTGTCAAGTACAGCTTCCCCCTTACGCATCCCCGGAGGTGAAACAAGGGAAAGTCACTCAGCTTTGCACATACTGAAGGGGGAAAAGTCAGTGACCTTTGGGTGGACGGGAAAATGGCCGTGCGATCGGCGGGGAGCAGAACACTGCTGCGGGTGGATGTCAGCTTGTACAAGCCTCACCAGGGCTTCAGCCTGGAGCGTCCGTCATTTGCTCATAAGCATAATAAACTTTAGCACGGCCTTCTGAAATCACAGCTTGACAGGGAACTGTAGCAAGATTAGGAGGAAGATGAGGGATGTTAACACTGGGACTTACTGGAATGAACTGTGTTGACACTTTAATTAAGACCCCAGACAGAAAGACTCTTTTCCAAATTCATCTGTCAATAAATGCAGTCAATATCAGTGATCTGCATTTAGTCAACCTTCTGTCTCCTCTCCATCCAGCGCTTCTGAAGTGGATTAATTACATATCATCTTTTATTTTTTACTCCACAATCTTTGTATTCTATGAAAATCTAATTTTACTGTATATCTTCATTCACGATTAAAAAATATATATATTCTGAATTGAAAGGGCTTTTTAAATCTTAATCTGTATTTGTTATTCGAAATGATCAGAAACAGCTTTATTCTGTAGATACAATGTAATAAATTTTGTTTCCTATTCCAAGAAAGACTAACAATAAAGAACAATATTCACTAGATACACATGAAAAGATTATACAAAAGAGAAACATAAAATAAAACAACTAGTGTTACAATCAGTTATATAATAATATTTAAATACGATAATTGCATGAATTACATGAATAGGTATTTATGCTTCATGAAATCACATACAAAGTAACTATTAAGGTATTTACCAAATATAAATAGTCTCCTATAATTTTTTCCTTAAAAACAGATGGTATGTGTATATGGCTTTTGGTAAGTGATAAGAGGCCAAACTAGTGAAATATTTTAAAAAATATTTATTATTTTTATTGTTATAAATATTTATTTTTTACAGGCAATTTAAAATTAAATTCTAAAATATTGAAATGGCTCCATCTATAATAAACCTTTAATAAATAATGTAAATCTGCAGTGGATTGTACAATATGTAATATTGTATATTATATGAATTTAAGTCTAAATGGCTACAGACTTGAATTTTATATATCCTGAATTTTTCCCTTAAGTCTCCATTATTAGGATGTTCGAATTTCCAAAAGAAATGCTTGGCAGCGTAGAACTCTTCAATGAAAATTTGTGTTTATAAATCAGGAACATAGATGAATAAATGAAAGTATGTGTAATAAATTATTAAAATCAAGTACATGGTAAGTGGGCTTAATTGTGCTGGGAAACATGTAAAAAGTTTCAGTTATTATCACCTCCAACTAAATCAGTTATTCTTCCCTGTCAGACTGATCATTTACATTGTTACATAGTCTAATTGAAGCGTAAACTTTTTAATGTCTTTTAATGTCTTTTTTCTTAGCCATTAAATATAACAAATGGATTGTTCCTCTGCTTTAAAGAAAACAAATGAATCATGCATTAAGAGTGCATTTCATGTTGCAGTACAGATGGGAAAGAATCCCCAGCTTTATAACGTTACACCCTATACGGCACAACATGACAATATTTGTAAATTATAAATGCCTGTTTCAATCAAGATGTGCTCATCATTCAGCGTATTCCTTCTGCTGTTGTAAGTAATTATTTCAAAGTTAACAACATTACAAAACATTAAAAACATTATATTATATTATAAAATTCAGTATATTAATTTATATTCATTATGGTAATGACTCAACTTCACGCACTGAAGGAACAGGGCTGCACCCGATGATTGAAACATTATGAAGACTACAATACTTGGTAGCCATTGAATAGGGCAGTGTGGTGTCCTGGGGTACAACACTGTGACCTCACGCCCCGAGGGCGTAGGTCTGCCTCCCAGCCCTCCTCTGGGTGCCGATTTAGCTCATTCTCCCCAGGTCATGTGGCTTAAGTTAACTAGTGTCTCGCAGTTGCTCATAGTGTGTGACAATGATATTAACACTGACTGATCTCCTGCAGCCAGATACGGGATCAGTACTTAGGATATGGATGGAAATTCTAGCTTGTTATTATGGCCTGTTATGTTTTTAATTCATTAAGGTAGATTTTCGGAGTTTGTTTGCATTAATAAAAGTTCTTGCAGCTTATAATCCTTAACAAGACAGCAGATCGATGCTTTGTAAATGACTCAAACATCTTAGCGGGTCTAACAAAAATTTGCAAAGTGGATATTCAGGTCCAGGGCCTACAAAGGCTTGCAAGAAATATCTGGATAACCCTCATTTAGAGTTGTAGCTTAAGCAGATAAATAGCAGCTTTGGTTATTATAGTAAGGACCTGTTGGACAGGTAACATTACACACCACATCCGTCTTGCTTTGCAAAATGGTGTAATATCTGACGTAATAATATATCAATTGCATTTATATGAAAAGCTTATCTCATACTCTTAGGTTTGAGTCTTGGCCGTCCTGACCGCTCCGCTGAGACAGAGGCCTCCCTCCCATAATGCATTTCTTTATCACTCTCTATCTGCAGGAGATGTTATGATTCACATTATATATATTTTTTTTTCTCCTGAGATCTGGCGTGCTTCTATCCCTGAAGGGAAAATTAATTCCTCCTCCTTCTACTCCGCCTCCTCGGCCTCCCTTTTCACCACCAAGGTGCAGAAATTTCCATTCTATCCCCTATGAAAGGATACAAGAGAAGAGAGAAGAGGATTGACTCCTTGGGGAATCTTGCTTATGTGTAATATTATGCCCACTTGAATACACTGATATCCAATAGACCCCAGGCTGCCTTGGGAATGAATGTACAACAATGACAGCAGTTTCGGTGTTAATGCAGATATTTCGTCTTTCTGTTGTGCCAAAGCATCAGCAGAGGTGGAACATTTTATATGCGCAGAATAGACAGCAAAACTCAAAGCCGTTATTAAGTTTTATAGGGCTACATTTTCAGTTCATTTGAAATAGTTTTCAATGCCAGTCCCTCAGCACAAACAAATTGTAATTTTATACTGGCATCTTTAATAATTTGATATTGTTCAAAACAAATATTTGTATTACATGTATGGATGTAAATACAAAGGATTATATTTGTATTCAGGATAATTTACAGGGTTATTTAACCATGTAACAATATTCATTAATAGCTACATTTATTTTCTGAAATATATTACCATATTACTTCCTAATTTATGTTTTCTAATGCTGAGAAATTAAAACGTTTCCATTTCAATGCCATTTCAAAATTATGGTGTTTATATCATTCGTTAAGCATGGAAAGCATGTCAAAAGATAAATTAATTTGTTCAGAGGGTATTATTTAAAGCATTAAAAGCGATGCATAATGACTGCTTATTTCCGTTATTTTGACTGTGACCCTCACCAGGAAGAGTGCTGTGAAGTATATGAAGCAGATAAAGGTCATACAATAACTAAATCATAAAATAAAATAAATAAAATCGAAAATTAACACAGATGTACAGCAATGTGTTTCAGAGGTAGAAATAGCTTATATACTAAAATATTATACAATCCAACATTTTAGTGTCTTGTCATATTTAATGTTTTGGACGGTGTAGGATATACCAAATGACAGCTAACTTATAGCTGCATAGCTAATTTTAAACATTCAGTTTCTAAAGTAACTACCAGAAAACACCATAAATCATTGTTTTCAGCTTAATAGTTATTTTTTGTTATTTATCTTCTCTAATAAAATGGGAATTTAGACTTTTCAATTAAGTGATAAGAAGCGCAGCAACCCAAGGCAGTAGAGACAAAGGTTCAACGTAAATATTACATATCATGGCATTTCTATTTTATTATTCACAGAATATATTTAAAAATACATTATCGGGTTAAGAGTTAAGTCCAAAGTGACCTGTATATCGACCTTATTAGTTAGAGGCACCTCAGTGTGAAATAATACTTGTGGTACCATGGAGCGTTTAACGTGCTGTCAGGTACACAAACAGTGAACATTATCTACAGTGTAAGGTAAGAGTAGTGTTAGGTTTTAATAATCATTATAATAAACATAGATTAAAGTATTTACCATGAAAATGACTGTTCTTTTAGAAACATACTTTTGTTTTATAACACCCCCCCCCCCCCACTCCTTTCTTATTGTGAGAAACCTCCTGGCGACCTTGAAATCAGCGGCAGGTTTTGCGATGAATGAAAGAGAGGAAGTCATAGAACCCTAATCCCCGCCGATGCACACTTCACAGACCTGCTTCCCCCTAAAATGTGTAACTAATGTGCACAAATCTCCCACTATACAACCTGTCAGTGTAGATGGCAGGCTCCTTGTTGTAGAATTCATTGCGTGGACGTAATAAACCCATTTGTTTGTTTGTTACACGTTTCCTTCCCCTTTGTCTCGGCGCCCCTCAAACAAACGTACCTCGGGCTCTTGTGCCGGGGCTGTTCTGCCTTCCCCGGGTTCTGCGTGCAGCACGGCGCCATAATGACATTAAACGTGAACACTTAAAGGGCTTTTGGGCGAGAGCCGCATTGTGGCGAGCGAAGGCTTCCAAAAAGGCCCCTCATTATGTGTGTGGATTTAATGCCAGTGTGTGTTACCTGATAACATTAAGAGAGAGCAGGCAGGAATATTTCCGCACTGGCAGGGCTTCAGCAACATTGACCACCAACAGGATTGCAGCTGTGGTTATGCATCTGTATTCATGGGCTCTGAGCGGCCTGATTACTGCTATTACGGAATTATATCCGGGGAGGTGCAATTCATTAGACTTCATTTCTTTTTATCTAGCATTTGAATACAAGACTGCCTTATTGGTGCAGGGCTAGATAAATGTTACCTGTTTTTCCCTCTACAGCAATGAAGGGAGACTGTAGGCATTTGCAGTGCGCGGTGCCTCCTGGTAAATACAGATCTCTGTAGGAAATGCCAGCACGAAGAGTTTATTTTATAAAGAGATGAAGAAATGGAAATAATGGTATTTCAATGGGATACTGTGCAGCTTACAGTAGCAGAGCTTTCACTACGCGTTAGCCGTCGCCGTTTAGCCGATTCGGTGCAAAGAGAGGGGGAAATCCTGAATAGCCTTAGCGAGGCAGCGTGTGAAAGACTTTCATCCAGCCACCCCGTCGGCGACCGTTTAAAGAGAGCGGGATTTCCTCCTGCACGGTGCTGCCTGCGGCATGCAGCCTGTCCACTCCTGGAGCTTGATGAGCGCGCTTTGGGGCAGCTGATTACGGGCTGGTGACAGGAAAGGATGCTTGCACGCTCTCCATTGTGTCGTCAACCATTTTATATTAAAATAAAATACTGAATCTGCTGTTTTGATTGAAATATTTATTTGTTTCATACAGAAAAAAATACATAATGAAGGAATGTCACTTAACAACAATAAAATATAAGAATGTGAAAAAACACTAAAGTTTCTGAATTATGTTAGTTATTGGATGTTTATGGAATTGATCCATCGGTGTTAT
Source organism: Stomatorhinus ivindoensis (assembly GCA_019775895.2). Taxonomy (NCBI): domain Eukaryota; kingdom Metazoa; phylum Chordata; class Actinopteri; order Osteoglossiformes; family Mormyridae; genus Stomatorhinus; species Stomatorhinus ivindoensis. Next base: position 17,898,679 of record JABFEB020000132.1, read on the forward strand.
TCAGTAAGCATAAGGTTGGTAGTTCTTGCTGTGTCATAACCTGTGACAATGAAAAATCATTGCACTCATTGAGCTTGGCCGTCAAATGCATGTTAGATCCAGGAATCATATGTCGCTTAGAAAGCATCCAATGATAGGACTGGGAATACAAGAGTTTGACTTTATAAATCCGGTATGAAATGAGCGAACATGCCTGTGAAAAATGTATGGAAAACTTCAGTAGGTATTGCTCATGTGCACATGGACATCTTTAGCCAATCGAATTCCTGGGATTAAATTTAAATTATACTGTTTGTATATATATTTTTACTATATTACAACTTAAATGCATTTACCATATTCTTGTTTGAATATATGAAATGAATTGCAGATATAAAACAATTTTCATTTTCGGCTGAACGGATAATTTGGTAAATCTAGAGGAAACTTTTCACTAGTGTATTTGAGGTAGAAATAATGATAGTGTTTCTGTATTGTTTGTGCATCGTTTGCAGATCAGAATGCCAAATTTGTTTTGCAGGTGTTGCACATAGAATATTTCCACAGTTTAATGAGGATAATATTTTGATAGTATATTTAACCGTTTTGCATTTTAGGCATACAAAATAGCATTTTAATCAACACACACACAAAAAAACGTACATGATTTATTTTATATGCAAGTGTATAATAAAAAAAAAGCAAAACATAGGTTAACTTTTTCAAAAGTTATTGTGGCTCTCCAGAGATTGTTTTGGTGTTGCAGTAAATAAAAATTTGTTTATGAAAATGATATTATTGTTGTCGTTTGCCTCTGGGAGAGAATTCAATTATTCCGAAGGCTTCCGTTCTAAATGTTGTGTGTCTAACAGGCACTTAAGAAACAAAGAATCAAAAAGAGTTAAACAAAACAAAAGAAAAAAAAACATAGCGAACGCCATGTAGAAGGGTTTCCCGGACCGTGGTACGACAACATTGCACATGATTAGACGCCGGTGTAGGCCATCTGGCCAAGCCCCGTTCAGCGACGCGTGTTTGAGTCAATCACGGGGAATTTAAATCATAATCTATTCAAATATACACACTAGGTATGGGGATAACATGGTAGAAAATAAGCTTTAAAACCTGTTCGGATCTGAGGGCCGTGAGAATCACCAGAATCTATAAGGATAATTGGTCGGGGTGTCGGTCCCAGGCTCCGTAGAAGATTCTGCACTATTGCACGGTTTTCCAGCCATGACTGAATTTCAGTGCTTCGACTTGAACAGAGACCGCATTAGTGCTTTAAACGACGACAGCTACCTGGGAAGATCTGCTCCCTCGCATTAATTGCCGCAGTTCCCCGGCTACACCCTGCCCCCCCCCCATTTTTTTTGGCAATGAGTTCCTGCAAAGACAATGGCTATTACCCAGCACACCTGGGTTCCGGGCTGCACTATTCTCCTAATATCCTTTAAATCTTCACATAAGGTATGCCTTCCATAGGGCTTACAATACCATTTGCTCTAATAAATTCTTTTGGCAAGAGCAGAGGCAAGCTGCTCCTCTGGTCCCAGGAGTACCGGCGGAATAGGAAGGGTGAGGCGTCCCAAAGTATGAGGATAAATAGCGGGTAATCCTCACGGACTGCACCAGGGTAATCAGCATTCTTCCGACTGGAAACATTTCCCAATTCTTTACCCTAATTTTGCATCTTCACCCAATCAGTCGGAGACAGCGGCATGATAATTTAGCGCTGACGTTCGAATTACAACTCCGGGAAAGAGCAGCGGCACCAAGATGACCTCTTTCAGGGGGTTTTGATAAAGCAGAATCGAATAATCACAGATGCTGGTTTGGTGCAGAGCGAAGGGGAGGCGTGAAGTGTCCTTGCACCCTAAATGATCCTCGTGAGCTGCAGACCTTCTCCCATCTAGGAACCCCTTAATAATGTTCAGCTGCACTTGAACAGGTAATTAACACGAAAGCTGGGGAAAATGTGTCGACTAATGGTTTTGGAGATATAGCGCACTTCCTATCGTGTTATCACTCAGTCGAGGTGCCTTCGGGCATGCCTGAATCCCAAACACAAAGATGCACTTATGATGGCTCGAACCACAGTGGCTTGCAAACCATCACTTGTTACTTTAAATAATAGATGGCTTCCTCTGAATTCCTACCTAGCGTTTTGGCAGAGGAGGTGTGGACAGCCAGCATCTGTTAAAACACAGGGTCATACCTTCCGCCACATTCGTTCTGAGAGTCTAAAAAGATCTTTCATTGGCACAAAACTTAGGTCACTTAAGTTACTAGCTTTGCAGATGTTAAATGCTGAAATGCACCACTTTCATTTCTTCTGAGGAGGCATGATTCATAACATTGAGAGCAGGGTGCTCCTGTTTGGATTTTGTGACTTTTTGTCTGCGAAAATGCTTAGCTTTTGATCACTTTAGGTTGTTCGTTCTTCTTGAACGAAACTGAAGGTTAAGTATTTTACTCGAGTGATATTTCAGTCTGCTGAGTATCTCTTCATAACTTAGCAAAACAATATAGTCATTCACCCACTCAATTCTGGGTAATAACACATAAAAAAATTTAATTTAAATGAAAGAATTAAGAAATAAAAATATGTAATTAGACATTAGCAAGAAACTCCAGTCTCTGATTGCAGTATGCTTATTTGTTGCACATATCTTAAAACATAAAAAAAAAAAACCTTAACAATCAACAGCAAGAGATGAGATTTTTTTTTCCTTTGAACCATATTTGTAATATACATGAAAACTGTTTCTGGAAATCATACACATAAGTCACAGTGAAGGTCAAACCAGTAGATACTTCGGATCTGAACTGGCATTAAGAGTTTCTGAGGTAAGGCCCTCAGTTACAAGAAGATAATGTTTCCCCCTCTGATCTGTCCGCAGGCCCCCTCCCAACTCGGCACGGCTCTGTGGACATCATGCTCGAGAAGAACGAGATGGTGGCATCCAGGGGTTGGCGTGCCCTATCCGCTTCCAGCATTCCTCCACGTGTGAGAACCATGCCAGGACGGTGTTAGACAAAGAAGCCACCTTTGCCAGCAACTCCCCCCCCCACCCCCCCACCACTGCCACCTAAATA
>JABFEB020000132.1:17944570-17957884 GCA_019775895.2 Stomatorhinus ivindoensis
CCCCGCCCCCCCCCCCCCCCCGCCCCGTGACACTGAACAGGATAAGTGGTTTTAGAAAATGGATAAAATTTGTGTGCTGTAACTTTGCAGCCAAGAGATATTGTACCTGGATGGGAATTTCCTGGTTAAATAAAGAATGAATTAATTAATTAATTAACAAAAAAATATATCAATCCAGTACTTAAAACTTCTTTCACCATTGCCGTCACTGGTTTCTGACTGGATGAATCCACCTCTCTCATTTCAGAAGAGGGAAAGGGTGCGCATTAATTTTGCCCCCATCTGTTCAGCTGGTGTCACTGGCCATCCTGTTTCCTTGTAGCCCTAAGTTGCGACTGTGTTTCTCTGTGCCCAGGGCTGTCCTGTAGCTCGATAGGTTGAGCAAGCGGCTTCAACACTGTCTCCCTTCCACTCGTTTCAGCATTTATCAGAGGTGCCTCACTGCTTCTTTAATTAATTGGATTTTATTTTATCCTTAACCCTTTATCAGCTTTTTCTATTGCTTATCTTTGTCTTTATTATGGTTCTAGGTTCTTAGTTTCTTCTTGTTCTGTTCCTTGTTGGTTCATTGTTGCTGTTTTTCCCTGTATGCCTGTTATTCTGCGTTCTTCTGCTGATTCCTGGTTTGGAGTATTCCCTACTCAGCATTTCAGTTAGCATTCCCTTTTATTTAGTATAGTTTTCCTGTGTTCCATCCCATCTTTAGCAGAGTATTTCTGGTGTTGCTCCCTGACATAACTTCAGTTTCATCGGTTTGCTTTTGACCCTCATGGTTCCTGAATTTTGTGATTTTCCCTTTTCTGTCCTGTTTTTGTTAATTGGCCCCTGATGTTTCTGAGACGCTATGTGCGTCGTCTCTCCGTTCGACATGCCCCTCCATATGAGTACTGAAACATCCCACTCAAGCAAACAGTTATTTACAAAAACCAGAGGTAAAGGAGTTCCTTGTTTAAAATGAGCTTTTTTGACATTTACAAAACTAATACAATTGATGGACATTTGAGACATCAAGGATAAACACTGTCTCTGGAAGGATTTGGGCCTGAGGGGGAAATCACAGTTTTGCCTATTTAATTTGAACTCGGCCACCTTCTGATCACAAGCACAGAGTCTTAACCCACATAGCACACACCACCTTAAAATGCAAACCTACAATTGATAATGGTACAAAAAGAAAATCTGTTATGTTCTGACATTTACATTAATGTGGGCTAATATTAGACTACAGTTCCACAAGTTTACATAATGGGTATCTCATGCACACAGCAGCACTATTCTAGCAGCCCAATAATAGCAGTAATAGCCTACAATCAGTAACCCAGCTAATTATCTAAGCTATCAAAATTTGACTGAAAATAACATCAATAGTAGCCTCCGCCATCTATTTGAAAATAGCACTAGCAATCGGACCTTCCTGTAATAAAACCCTTAAAACAATCAGTCACGAGATTCTAACCAAACACAAATTCCAATCGATTGCTTATACACGGATAAGCAAGATTGAATTGAAAACAAACCCGTTCTAACAAACATACTAATATTGTCACGAACGCGGTCCGACAAGCAGGCAGACAGACAGACAGACAGAGGAGTGGAGCCGTAAAGACAGGCAAAATGGGGTTTATTTGGGAGTCGACAGAGTAGCGACAGACAAACATTAATGACGGATCTGGGGAAACTAACTCAGACTAAATTCACAGGACAGGCTGAACGTAACAGGCAACAGGTGATTACAATCGGGAATTAAGACGAGGTAACGAGGGGGGCGTGGCACAGAGGAGGATTGGAGAAGCGGGTCATGAAATATATGGGCTTTCTTTGGCATTATAAGCATTATGGGGCCTTCTGTCCCTGGTCAAACACACATTTTTCAAAGCTCAGACCCTTGGAAAGAATTCATGTTGATCTTGTGTCGATCAGTTCAGCGACGGCAACAAGTCAGCATCTTTTCCCCTGCCTCCTCCAGTCTTGAAAACAACAAACGAAACTATAAAAAGTGATTTACCTGTGTTTAAATCTATTTTTTCTGTTTAATTCTATTGCTGGTTTTGTACCCTAAGTTACCCCCTCCCCCCAGTGCCATGAATATACTAAGAGCAACATATTGAATGCTGTGAATCATGTGTAGCTGCAGTGTTTGTGCTGAAATACACAGATGTAAACTGGTGAAGTCACAGATGTTTATAGGGGTAGGTTTTCTATTTTTGAGCATTTTATCTTGTTTTTAATCTAAAGACCTGTGACAGATTTCATACTTCGAACTCTCACAGTCAGCATTCTTTGTGCAGTGAGTGTTTTGTTATTCATGTAAACAAACAGGAAGTGCACCATTCTGCTTGTGACCATATTGAAATGAAAACAAATGTTATTAATATTTTCATTTAAGTGACTTTATATCAAGATTATGTTTTTAATTATTGGTAACTTGTGTATTAATATAAGTTGTTTCTGGTCAGAATTTTTTATGTTATGATAATTAAGTGTTGATAGCTAAAAAAAAATAATGTTAAATGTGTAAATTTAGCTAGCTAAATTGAAATGATGTGGTAAAGCTGTAAAACAAAACTCAAACTGGAAAAAAAATTACTGAAAACTGAAAATATTTTATATTTAAGGTAGATATCAGGTATTAATGTGATGTAGGTTCATTTGAAGACTATTAAAAGGTCATTTATCAACCAAAGCCAAATCAGAATGTAAAAACTTAGTCATCAGCAGGCAAATACCCCGAAAAAAAACGTAAAAGAGCAGAACTAAACCAGACTCAAAAAATATGTCGAGAAACACCTACAGCATCAGCGAAAGTGAATCGTGTACAAGAAACACTCAGTAATGAGCAAACTCACAATCCTTTGCAAGGATTAAGTCAATTAGTAACTAACCAAACAGGAAATGTTACACAGGTGATCTATAATTACATAACATAACAACATAACAATGCAAATGAATGCTTATTGTACATGCATCCCTGCTATCATGCCAAGAAATGACAGCACATTTTAACCTTTGAACTGTGAATGCATACTTGTGTAGCAGTTATGTCAGTCACTGTATATAATAAAAGTTTACATTATCTTGTAAAATTATTACATGATCCATTTAGAAGAAAAATAATCAACTTGTAAATGTAATACATTCTCGATAATGTAATAATGCATTACATTATCAATGGAAATATTACAGCACCAGACAAGATATCTCATTATATAATATGATTATGAAAGCTATTACATTACACACTTTTATTACATTTTTGACCAAGTTAAGTGGAAAATTCATGTTCACCTAACCCTCATACCAATGATAAACTTAGCTGTAACACCAACCCTGTACATAATTACAGCAATATTGCATAATGGTTCAGTTTTCTGATACATATAAACTTTTCATTTATTGATTCTACCTATTGGAATGTTTTCCTTTGAATAATGGAGCCTTATATGGACATATTTATGAACGATAGTGTGTTTTAAAAGCATCCATGTTTCTGTTGATCCAGATTGTTACTGTAGCAGCACAGAGTACCGAGTTATGATGGGTTATTACTTTACAAGGAGATATGATTAGCAAGGTTCTAGCCTCAGGCGGCACTGTGAGAGCTGAGCTTGCTGCACACCAGTCTTGCCCTGTGTGTTAAGTGATGAGCGGCAGTCACCCGTCACCCCCTCACTGAGCTACAATTTTGGGTTGATCGACCAGCAGATACGTGTTGTAATCTGCCTTGTCCATTGTCATCTTACCTTTCACTTTATGGAGATGAAGAATCAGAAATCCATTTATCAATGATACACATCAAGCCGCCTTCACAGACATGTTCACTAATCTATTTATATGCCTCGTTAATGCAATTTTTTTTTATTGCTCTAAATAGTCTATGTTTGTCCTGTAAACGATTGTCTTCAGGAAATTTTTTGTGTGGCTGTGATCTCTTTGTGAGATTGTAACACTGCAAAAGTTTTCCGACTCACCCACATTTATTAATTGTGGAGCAGCGTTAGTTTAAAGACTTGGCGGAACAATGTTCAGTTCTGACATACAGTATCACATGTTACATGTTACGTCTGTCAAATAAATCATAGCACAATAGATGACAGAAAATGTATCAGACCCGATTAACTAAAAATAAATCAGGGAACTCTTTGACTATGAAATAAGGGAGATTTTTATTGAAATAAATCTGTATGTGAAGTCTCATTACACTATCAATACCAAAAACCACCATTAAGTACCCCCCCTGCTTGGACAATGAAATTTGCTGCTACATAACACATCATGAGCGGATAAGAGGCATTGCACATTCACACCTACACCCAGCTCTGAGTGTTTGGCTTCTCTGTTTCCTGTCCTACTTCTGCATTTAGAAAATATTGTACTTACTCGTCTCAAATGAATGCATTTATAAAATGAATACAGAGATCTATGAATGACAAAGAGTTCAGCATTGCATAAAATATGGCATAGTTTGGTTTCCTGTCATTTTATGTCTTTTTTATTTTTTTGAAAGACCCGGTGAATCCTGATAATTTTCACAAAAAGGTATACTAGTGATACTTTGGCATCCAAACTCTGATTACAGCATTGGTAACCACAATGAGGTATGGAGCAATTAGGTAGGTCCACATGCATTATTTAGCTCTCATTAACTTCCTGTGACATTGCGAGCCACGGACCAATGGGAAGTGTTGGCTGCACTAAGGCAATTAGTAAAATTAGCAGCACAGAACTTGGCGCCGTTTCAGGCCGCATGGCCAGTGAGATACTCGCTTGCCGTCACTCCTGTAATTTGTAACTTGTGAAATAATGGTTTTGAAAAATCACAGAGAGAGCAAATGTGTCAAGCAGTATTGTACAGTAAGGCAGAGCTTTGGTCTGGATTTGGAAAGATCAAATTCTCCCAAAACCTGTCGGATTGCTAGACTTTCAGAGCTCACCTGTTTTACCCCTGAAACAATTAGGAAACAATTAGGAAAATAGACACTGTAATTTGCAGCTTGGTTTTAGTTTGCGGAAGAAAGTCTTGGCCTGCAGACCATTCAACGATATATATTTGTTGCCTGTATTTAAAGTATTTTAATGCATTTTAAAATGCATTTATTTGCATATTCTAAAAGAGAATACGAAGAGCGTTTTGGGTGTTGATGTGGACTTATTCCTGTTGCATTCTGTCTGCAGGATTATGGCCCTAAACATTATTCTTTTCACGCTTTGTTGGATTTTTAACATCCTACAGTAACAGAAAATGACATGACGACCATATTTTTATTAAATATGTTGTCTTGTGATTTTATGGTACAGTGCCAATTCAATTATTATATAATTGCATATTTTACGTTTTTCCCAATGCGGCTAATAACACTTGTGTTTATGATTTCTCTGAATCAGGCAGGTACTGCAAGTTTGCTATGCATGCATGCATTTGCAAGTCTTCCTATAAACCAGATTTGCTTACCGATGTAGTATCTACGTGTCAGCACAGATATCAAGCGGCTAACTCAAAAGACAAATACCATTTTAAATGCTTGTTGGACATACTGACAACTTACTGGGAAACTTCATCTGATTAGGATGCCGTAACTGTGTGGTCAGACTGAGCAAGCAGGAACTGCAGAGCTCCCCGAAATGTGGACTCGGGGTGTGATTGAAGCACATGAGTAAACACATGGTGACTCGTGGTGACACAGCGCCCTTGCTGACCTCAGCAGAAGCTGTGAGCCCATGTGCAAGAAAAAGGAATGTAAGATGGGTGCCCGACTGTCAGCGAACAAACACCGCTCTGTGCGAGAAAGGCGGCAAGACATCCAGCGCCTCCCAATTTAATATGGAACAAATAAACAAGAAAAAAACTAACACACATAGCAAGTTAACAGGTGCTGTGTCTTTCTAAAAATCGGAAGTTAATGTGTTCCAGAATAGAATGGCATAATTATACAGTGCTGGATTATGGAAAACCAAAGCATTTTGCATTTTAATTAAGCCAGGTATGTTTATTGATTTTCAGTTATAATACTTTAATCCATCATTAATAATTCATCTTCTTTGCCAGATACCCATTTTTCACACACCTGTGTTATTGTTGATTTTTATTTAACTGCCTGGGCTGTTTCTATAGCAGTGTCACTGCAGGTGATACGTATTCACGGTTATATAAAATCACGTATGATGACACCATTTAAGAATGATCTGAAGTTGATAGACACACTTCTTACTTTTAAATGGTGCTTTAAAATCTTTAACGTTACCAGAATTTTGGGAGAAAAATGTGTTTACATCCTCTTCATGCCAAATGTCACAAAATAAATATTAATTACGTTTTTTTCCCAGTATGGAACCATATTTTGCTTCTTGTGAATATCAAATGTCATATATACTTCAAAAAGACCTACAGAGACCTTCTCTTTTTTATAAGTGAATTTTTCTCATTATTATTCCTACTTTTCATTATGAAATCTAAGGATTCTATCCCTGCCTGCAGTGTGTTTTGAGAAACTTGTAGCATTTCTCAAAGAAAATGGCAGAGCATACTGAAAATTTAGGAAGACTTAAAAAGGCACTATATTTCTCTGAATGCTGAAAACAATTTTCCAAAATATACTGAAAGATTTTACTAATATATCTTGCAAGTTTTTGTATTTTTCTTCCAAACACAGGTTGGGTGCCACAACATTCGGGTTGACACCGGCATTGAGGTAGAGATTTTTCAACAGAGTGGTTGAAGGACCCAGCTGTGTTCGATGCGGGCAGGAATTCTGCTTTGAAGCTGCTTCAGCAGCATCACCAACCGACCTTCCCCCTAGACCTAAGCTGAGAGATCACGGGGATCACCGGTTTACAGAGTGATACTCGAGAAAGGCGTTGGCACGTCTTACCCTGTCAAGAATGAGAAGAACCTTCTCCCCGATGTGGAAGTTTTCCTCAGATTTACCCAAATAATTAAACTGGATCTCCTGTGCTTGTTCGAGGCGGCCTGACTGCCTGCATTTTGTCAAATCATAATTAGCCAGACAGGAGAAACTTTTCTTTAACTTGCTCCACATAAATGTTTATACTATCGGTTAAGCTCGTGAAGGCCAGTAAAACACACAAAATCCAGTCCGTGTTCTAAAAGTTTTTACTTCTAAAAATGGTAGAATAACCTGATAAAAACATACTCATTCAGTAAAAATAAAGGCGTTCTCCAGAACATTGCTGGTAATGAATAGCTTATAACAGATATTGAATTGTAAATCTGAATTGAAAGCTCGGGTCATCATGCCTCATTGACTTTGGGCCACAAAACCAAATGATGTCTTAGTTGAGGGAAATATATCAAAGGATATCAACAATTATAAGTCATAAACACGCCTCGCAACGTGCCTGGCGGGCGTAAAGCAGCGGGAATTAGCATGTCGAGCTGATAAATATGCATGTAAAAACACTCCCAGAGGAATAACACGCATGTGATTGATAGCTTTGGAATTGAAGGATGTGTAAATTCCTTTTATTCTAGGTCCTGCTGTTGTAGTACTGAGATACATCTCACTTGTTAAAAGTTTTACCAACTTTATAATCCTTAATGCCACATCTGTTTTCTGTCTTTATAGCCCCCGTAAAACTTCATTAAATTACTGTCACCAGCTGGCCTCCATTGCACAGTAACCTCACTTATCAGGTTTTTTGTTTGTTTTTTGTTTTTTTGAGAAAATACTTTTGATTTATAGACCCTATTAGAATAAATGATATTTTATATGTATGTATAAATAAACAGGGGGAAATGTGTTCTTTTCAATTATTCATAAGCTATAATTTGAATTAGTTGGTGTATGTTACTGTTTTTGTGCAGATTACAATTAGGAAGAAGCTTGTTTTCTTGAGATTATTAAGATGCAGTTAAAGATTCAACGCCAAAATGCTTAATTTATCAGGAAACAGGTAGCTATAAAATCTGTTAATCAGAAAAATGTGTAGAGGTCCGGTATGTGGAAATGATTCCCTTCAAAAAATAACATCCAAACTGGGACAATAAATGTGAAAATGAACGAATGAATGGATGTAATTTTAAATGCAAACGTTAATCTATGGCCTATATGTTGTGTGATGTAAATAGTTTTTTTTTTTTTTATTATGCTCTACACCACAATAACTCATAAAAGCAGAAAAATATTGCAAACCATCTCAAAGTAGAGACATTCACATGGGATCAGCGCAACGATTTCTGTTTAAAATAGTTATCCTGCGTTTAAGCAAAAATTTATATAAACTCATTTGATCCCCTCACTCCCATATATAATACTGCTTCTGAACAACAAGCTTTGCTCTTCATCCATTTGTTTTTTGCAATGGGGACCCGACTCCTTAAAGTTCCCCAGAACAACTCAGATAAACTTTTGCAGACTATGACAGTTTTCCTGCAGCATGACACACAGATGATATAAACACACACAGCGCCCCCTAATGTTACACTGAAGCTACTGAAATGTAGGTTTGGGAGTACAGAGAATGGAGAAAATGACAAGTGGATTTTATTCATAAGATTTGAGGTTAATAACAGCCTAAGAAGAACTGGTTATTGAGAAAATGCATTTATAAAAAATGTATAACTTTTATAAAGCTGACATTGTAAACTGGATGACAGAAGTCACGGGAACAATTCACAACTGCCGTATAAAGGTTAGGTTCCTGAATAGCATCCCTGCCTTTTTTCAAAATATATGTTTAGCTATATAAAATGTATGTATATAATGCACAATGATTTGTGCCATCAGTCATTCTATAAAGGACTGCAGATTTTTAAATTTAAGATTACTTTCCTTGTACTTTTAAATTTCCAATTCTGCAACTTTTGGACCTGATAGATTTTTTAGGAATTCTTTTTTCCCTGAGAACCCTTTATTTTACCCAGTCAGAGCTTAATCTTTAAGCCATGTTTCATAATATTTTCTTATATCTTATATTTTAATTGCATTTCTATATGTTTCTATACCATTTCCATCCAATAAATGTCCTTGCCTGGATCACATACAGCAACCCTGTCCTGTATTTGTGAGCAGATATGTGTGACTTGTGCATATCTTTAAATAGTAGGTACACATATTTTTATACAAAATTCAAAAAAATAGTACAGCAGTTAAGCTTTCAGTTCAAATCTTTGTTTTCCCGTAAGTATGAAGCCGTCAGTCTCAGTGTTTAGCTGTTTATTCAGTGGCGTCAGATTTAAACATTTTCTCTCAGTGTCCCATTCCTACTGTCTGTGTGTTTTCCTTTTTTGTGCCTTTTTAACATAAAATAAGTGGTCATTTCAAAGGCAATACATACCCGCCTTTAGTCAAACTTTAGACAGAACCAACTTGGTTTGTATAGGTGATGTGTGTGTTTCTGTGTGTGTTTAAACACCCTCCTTTTTATCAAACAGTCTCTCCCAGCAGTTCTCACGCAACGTCCAAGAGGAAGAAGTTTACAAGTCAAGCCCTGAGATTCAGACAAATGCCTTAATGGTTTGGTTTGCAGCTCATTGCAGGATAAGCTGCACAGGATACTGGGACCTGACAGCGGTCACCTATATACAGTACATGTTTAAAAAGAGTGACCTAAAAATTGAAAGAATCAAATGCAGAGGTGTTGCAGAGATTATTTATTTGTTTGTTTATTTATTTAAATGACCTGGATCATAAAATTAATCAAACTATGGAATCAACTGATGTGCTTGTATACCTCAGCTAGCCCAAATCCTCAGCAGTTCAAATTCTGTTTACAGTGGAACCCTATTTTCACTTTTTTTTCTTCTTCAGTTTTCAGCACAAAAGACGTTCACTCAAATTAATTATCATAATCTTTTTATGTATCACTCTTTTATGAGGCGAATGATGGGGGCTACATTTAAAATAACTGTCACATCCTCAGCTATCCTCAGCTATGTACCACAGAAGCATATGAGAGCATTATTCAGCACGTTGGTGTACAGGCAGACGTCAGTATCTGAAGTGATCGTAATCTGTGGCACAATATAGATTAGTGTGCCTCGTGTGGTTGTGTCACTACAAAACTTTAACACAAATGTCATCTTCTGAGATAAAAGTGAGGCCAATATTCTCGGTCACATGTTGCTGAAATAGCATCCACACCTGTAGCTCTGCCTCTGGTCGGCCGGGAAACAAAGTTCGCAGCTGCAGTCATGCAGTTTAAACAGAACACACGCGTAAACAGGAAGCAAGCGATCTTTTGTGCTATTTCACAAAAGCCATTCAATGCACTATTTATTATCACTATCCAAATCTTTCTTTTTAAAATGTACCTGGCATTTCCATTGCTGTACTTCAATTATATGCCCTGTATTTTGTATTAAATTTCCTTTTTTTTGTCTTTTTAAACTTGCATCCTTTGATTGAAGGGGTCTGTTTTCCCCATTGTTTATTAAATCCCAAGCGAGCTTGATGGGCCGAATGGCCTCCTCTCGTTTGTATAGTTCTTATGTTCTAAAGTGATCATTTATAACTCGTTAACAGAGAAGGTGACACCTATGTTCAAATCACCAAAATATTACCCTGTGCAAGGGCTCTGGTTGTATAAATACAGCTTTCACCAATAAGAAATTAACTAGTATCTATGGTTGGTGATGATTAAATAATTCCCATGACCCTTAGATCACTAACAACTAATAATTAGCTGAAAGGATTTGTGTATCTCTTTTTGGTGCATTGATAGAGTAAGTTTCTTGAAAGAGTGATGACATACAGAAAGGACAGACCCTTTCGTATGTGTCACACAGGGCAGTAGGCACGGAAGCAGCAGCGGGACGAACAGTTAACAGTTTGCAATGACATTGACTGCTGAATGTCAGGCTCAGCGTGTAAACGGCTTTCTTTGAGCATTTGATATCTGACCTCATATTGTCATTATGGCTTATTTATACCTCAGATTGTCAGAATGTCAGAGAGGTGCATGGCTGCTCGAAGGCGGCCCCTTAGCACGGGAACATATGCAAGCTAACAATGCACAAATGAAACTCTCCTGCTTCAAAGGTTCACTGATTGACGGTTATGGAAAATCTCCTTAAGGTCATTGATGACTATAATGACCCTGAATGGCTTCCCTGTTCAAAACCAACTGTTGACTGAGAAGCATATTAGCAACAGTGTGAATTCTTTAACCTCTTCTGTATTTAAAATGTTATATTTATATGTGTATGCTATTAAGCGTTTTATCTTTGATATATAAATATATAAATGTATTATTTCAATTTTTTACTAAATTGAAAATAGGAGACCCTTTTCAAAACTGTGTTGTGACACAAAGGCTATGAAACTTATACTGGGCAGGAATTTAAGGTAAATTATTAAATTTAAAAGTCACGATTAACCGCAGTGATGCATTCTGATTTTGGACCTATTGGTAAATATTTTTTTCTCTTGATAACTGCTGACACTGAATTGCTGGCTGTTATGTGATAGTACATCATTCAGCTTTGTTTGAAAAATTCCAAGGTGGATAACGTGTAAGAGAAGAGTCACACTAATCTCTGAAGATTCGGTAGGACCGTGCCTGGACGATACGTGCAGAGTCTGGCCTTTGTGTGTAGTCTTCCTTGGAATGGAGCATTGTATAGTTCACTAGAGAAGGACATCCACTGATCCATATATAAAAATTTGGTAATCAGGGGTTATTGTTGACACAAAGTGCACAACAACGAAATGCTTCCTCTGCCTTTAAACCTTATGTGACATCATGACATAGCAGGGGGCAGCTGATTCAGCACCCGGGGCGTAGTGTGTGGGGGCGGCACCTTGCTCAGGGCACCTCAGAGGCACCTTGCTGGTCAGGGATTCAAACCAGCAACCTTTCAATTACAAGTGTGCTTCCCTAACCATTAAGCCACCACTGCCCACTACCCCACCATCAATCGATCAATCAATCGATCGATCAATCAATCAATCAATCAATCAATCAATCCCTGGATTGGAATAAGCCTGAGGCTTAGACAAGAAAACAGATATTTACAAAAGATGACAATTCCATATTGAATAAAGTACTAGAACCTACCTGTCTACATTTTCTTGTATTGAAAGTAATAAGTGCGATGCTGTTAGCTATCACGTTCAGTGCATCTCAGTGTCAGTCTGCGGCAAGAACGCGAGTCAGCGAATGTGGAGTAAGGGATTCCCTTTCCTCGAACATCGCTGACTTGCTTCCATGGGAGTCAGAGTGTGAGCGTGGCACAGCCTGCGTCAGGCACCTTATGCTGTCTGCTAACAAAGCAGCCATTTCTGAGAAAGTGAGGAATTTAAAGCAGCTCCTCTGACATTGTTCCCCTTCACACCACCACCAGTGAAGAACTGGATAAAATATATTTCAATGTAATTACCTGGTCTGGGATTAACGGGTGACTAGAGCGGCGCGTTTCTGCTTTTGCACTGGAAGGTACGAGGCTGGGGAGATCCTGCAGCAGCGTGTGTGTGTGACCCTGCGCCGACCCAGCGAGCAGCACAGCACAGGTGTCTCCCCCTATCAGCTCAGGCCAAAACCAGCAAGACACACACTTTGGTTTGCTTCAGACTGCATGGCATTTCAGTGTTACACATTGCAAAGTCATACAAAATCCATCCATCCATCCATCCATTTTCAATATCCACTTATCCTACTGGGTTCCAGGGGTCTGGAGCCTATCCCGGAAGCAATGAGCACAAGGCAGGGAACAACCCTGGACAGGGGGCCAGCCCATCACAGGGCACACCCACACGCCATTCACTCACACAGGCAGACCTACGGCAATTTAGCATCTCCAATCAGCCTCAGCATGTCTTTGGACCGTGGGGGGAAAGCAGAGTACCCGGAGGAAACCCCACAAGGACACAGGGAGAACATGCAAACTCCACACACATGTAACCCAGGCAGACACTCGAACCCAGGTCCCAGAGGTGTGAGGCAACAGTGCTAAGCACTGCACCACCATGCCGCCCCCCCACACAAAATCCTGTCATGTAAAAATGTATTTATATACTATTTACAAAGTGACAAATCAAACACATTAGTGTATTTTGATTCAGTATTGTAGAATGTTAAAATTAAAATTTGATTCACTATTTTTTCATTGTTTTTATGTGATGGTATGTTGGGACAGTGGTATCAGCACAGGTGATGCCAAAAAGCTCCATAAACCTATTGAGAAAGCTGGCTCAGTCGTAGGATCCGATCCAGACTGGAGACTGTGTTGGAGCAGAGGAGATTCAGGAAACTGCAGGCTCTCCTGGACAGTGACTCCCATCCTCTGCAGGCTCTCCTGGACAGTGACTCCCATCCTCTGCAGGCTCTCCTGGACAGTGACTCCCATCCTCTGCAGGCTCT
>JABFEB020000132.1:18034117-18044823 GCA_019775895.2 Stomatorhinus ivindoensis
TGGGGGGGGGGGGGGGGGGGGGGCACTCTCCACAGAGGTTCTGCACTGACTCCCGAGTCAGTGTCTCCTAAGAGGCATACAATACAGCTCCTGTCACAGCGAGTCAGAGTCCTCAGCTCCCCTCCTGTCTAGGTGCTGACATTAATTGCAGTTACTCGATTGCCCGTATGAGTGGCGTGTGAGTGTGCCCTGTGATTGGTCGGTTGCCCCTTGCCTTGTTCCCGATGGCCCTGGACCACCCCCCGTCCCCCCAACATCCTCCATAAGGCATGTGGTCACAGACAATGGTTGGCTACAGGAAACAGACCCCCTCTACCTTACACAACCACTCGGGGTGATAAGAATACAGGCTGTTTATCACAGTGAGCCCCAACCAGTCTACTTCTGTGCACATCTGGGGATGAAATATATATATTTTTGCAGCCCCTTGGTTTTTGTGGCTGATTGTATTTGACCCCCAGGAAACAAAAGAGTTGGGGATCCCTGGTTTACCATATGCTGCAATTTAATTAACGTGTTTCAGTATGTGCTATTCCCGCAGTAACAAATAGGCTAATGACAGGAAGACATAATAACATTAAATTTTATATTAATTCTAAGCCACGTCCATTTAAACAAGTGTTGGTCATTAGGTCCTTTTTAAGGTAGGGAACTAAAGCAGACCTGATGACTGAAATTCTTTAGGTGTCAGGCATTGCAACAGTGAGTTATGTCATTATCTGATAAGTTATCTAGTGCTGATGTACGCGGTGGATTCGGCGGTGCAGCACCTGCCCGTAAAATCTACCTGGCTTCAAAATTGTAAATTTGCAGAAGCAATAATGATAGCGATAATTTCAAGAGTTATAAAGCTTTTATTTGAACAATATTATGCCTCTCGCACTTCAAATCTTTGCATTTGGCAGAAGGTGTTTGTGTTATTAATGACTGTTTCAGATAGATATACAGTTCTGTGACGATGACAACAGGTTACTAATTTGTTTCACATTACCATCCACGTCTCTTTAGTGCACATCTGAGCAGTACAAAATAAGCTCTACAACCACCATGGCAAAATGATATTTACTTATGCTTGGTGAATTATTGAAAAATAGCACTGAGTAGTTAAATGATTAAATGATTTCTATCCTGGTTTTGGCTGGGATACAGAATCTGGGAGCTTTATAAACAACACTACTGTGGGAATATGGCTAAAATGCAAGCAGACATCACTGATTACTAAAATGTAACATAAATCATTCATTGCTGAAATAAATGAGACTGGCTAGTTGCTTTAACGTTCACCTGACGGAGCACAAATGTTACTATTGATCTACAAATCATGAACAAATATAGTCGCTACTTGATAAAAGATGCGTCACGATTCCTTAATGGTGAACAATGATCAGTATTTCACTTGTGCTTTTCATCACTTGTTCCTTCAGCAGTTCCTGCTGTAGTTCACAAAGGTTTACATCATTAACAGATATAGTAATAAACATAGTAACAGTTTGAGATAAAACATGCCACATGTTTCGTTGATCATGAATTGACATTATATCAGTATTTAACTAAGACTTAGTTTGTGGTTAATACATAAATTATAGGAAAATACCATATTATTTGTGCCCTGTCAAGTGAAGTGTTATTGTATTTTTTAAGTAACAATGTTACACTCTTGGTTATTAAGCTGGTTACATTTTTGCTGTGGTGTTTAATGTTTTGGAAAGGTCTTCTGTTCTCTGAGACATAAGGCCTTCGCTGTCAGTTTAAGTCAAAATCACTGCCTTAAGCTTGGGAAACTGGGCACCAGTGGACAGTATGAAGAGCAGCAAGGTCGCTACACCGTCCCCCATACAGCTACCAAACAGACGGTGATGTGTGTACAACTTTCAACCCGTTTCTCACCATTCTTCGCTTCCTCCACACGACAGGTTTCCAAGTGTTAGACCGAAGTCCATTAAATGGCCATGTGGTAGCTACAAGAAGTGAGGCACACTTGTCGAACATTAATCTCAATAAATGGTAACAATTAGCCTTTATTGCTTTTCCTGAGAGATAAAGATTAAGATGTACTTTATTGATCCCAGAGGGAAATTCTGGTGCAGAACTGAACATACATTCAGTGCAAGGAAAAACAGAGAAGGTGCGAAGACAGTACAGATAATGCAAATAAGTAACGTAGTGCAGACCAAATCAGAGAACACCATACATAAATAACATGTCCTGAAAAAACAGAATATTGTAATACTACACAAATAAATACTTAAAGATGAAGACTTACAGGCTCTGAAGGCTGTATAACAAGATATTACTGCATTGACGGTAACAGAATAAGAAAGTGCTCTTTAAGACAGTGTTTCTCAGGTTTGTCATCTGGGACCCAGATGTTCCATGTTTTTGCTCCCTCCCAGCTCCTAGGGAATTGGAAGCGAAAACTGGGACCGTCTTGGGATCCTCGAGAACCAGTTTGAGAAACATTGTTCCAAAGAACACTTTCTTATTCCATTACCATTTGAAAAGCACTGCTTCAGGAAGCTGTGCGGAGCACAAGCTGCAGCCCTCATTCAAGCGGGCAAGGACCCCGCATGTTTCCCTTCAGCTAATAATAACATGCTTACATTGCACAGAACGTTTGCCTTTTGGTGCATTTGCACTGGGATGGCATTAACTGCACCCTGCTCAGTACACTTGGTACCCAGAACCTCTTTCCATCAGCGTGCTGACAGCCTGGGATTGTGGGTAGATGAGTAAATTCCCCACATGATGTCCATGTTATGGTTTCAGCTTCGGCTGCATTTGACGATCAAACATTTATATTTCAGAACAAAGTGAGAACGTTGAAACTCCAACAAATCTAGAAGAAGCCGTGCCCCCCCTCCCCACACACACACACACCCCCTCCCAAGATGATACTTGCTCCAGTTTATTTTAACCCTTCCTTGAGTATTCAGAGGGAGCTGCAAAGGCGCCCTGCCCAGATGATTCATCACTCAGGGAGTGATTGATTACCCACTATTGACGTCTCGTTGATGGTCCTGCCTCCCATCGCGTCACGGTGTTCTGCACTCCATGTCAGTATGAAATGTTGCTTATGTGCTTTCATTGTGTGTGTTGGAGTGTGTAAGCCAGGAATGCAGAGCTCCGCGTTGCCAGGCTCAGCGTCCTGCACACAGAATTAGAAGCAGCTGAACGCCACCCTTGAGAGCAGGAGGTCCTCAGTAAGGGTGTGTACAGTATCTAAGCGGACTGAACCTTAACACGTCCA
The DNA here is from genome assembly GCA_019775895.2 of Stomatorhinus ivindoensis. Lineage (NCBI taxonomy): Eukaryota > Metazoa > Chordata > Actinopteri > Osteoglossiformes > Mormyridae > Stomatorhinus > Stomatorhinus ivindoensis. Next base: position 18,037,365 of record JABFEB020000132.1, read on the forward strand.
GAATGTCTCAGCCGGCAGCTTTCCCCGCTTTCGTAGCTGCATTGTGCATCATGAAAATGTCTGTGAATCTCCATTTTTAAAATGATTTAGTTTGGTCGCTACAGCAAATTTCATATGCAATAACTAGTCCCTTACCAGGGTTGGTGAGTGTATCCTAGGTAAGGTCTATTTGAAATGAGCACTGGTAATGTTGCCATTTTATACATGTTAGCTATGCCACTATACAGTCATAGTTAAAACAAAGCTTGTATTTCAGCTGCATTTAATTCATGTAGGAAATTCAAATACAGCATTGAAAAGAGCGATTGAATCCAACATAAATCCGGAACAATATCCGTTTTGTTATGTTTGATTTTACAATATAAAGCAACTATGTTGCTTTAAATAATTACACCTAATGATTTTGTAACAGATTATCATCCTTTTCAGGCGTAACCTTGCCTTAGGCATGAAGTAGCCTGGGATAGGTTGTCCAGGGTGAGCAGTTGGAGGATGGATGGACTCATTTTGCAATCAGTAACTTTTATTTTATTAGCCATGTACAAATATGCAGTTATAATGTAACAAAAAATCCATTATTGCACATTCCTGTCCATATAAGTCATCGGCAGTATTTTTCACTGTATTTTTCTGTCTACACTTTAAGTTAATGTCTCAGCGTGTCATGTTTATATGATCAGATTGTCTCTCATATGCATGATTATATTCTATTCAACTGCTTTTTGCACTATGATTAATGAAATCATAATTTCATGTCGGTGTATGACCCCTGGATCAGATTGATGAAGATGACATTAAACATGCTTTGACTTTGCCTTGTGCTCGCATGATCAAAGTCTGTTACGGGTGTGATGGGAGGGAGAACCTGTTACCTGACTTATTTAGGATTTACCCCTGGCTTGGGATGGACCAGGCCCTGCAATGACCCTGTCCGAGGTAAGCGAGTGAAAGATGAATGAATAATGAAAGTCTTCTGAAGAAACTTAGAGTGGAATTCCATTAAAAGCCATAAAATGTTGAATCAACCCTCAAATGTCACCTAAGGCCTCATTGGAAAGTGTGGGAACTGTTTCCGTCAAAGTACAACCTTTCCGATAACATCCAGCTGGTCTTAATTGACTAAACCAGGTATTGGGATATAAGGGTGGCTGGTGTTCAGGAAGAGGGGCAGATGTCGTGGAAACTTGAGCATCACCAAAGGATGGATAGTCCTACCAGAGTGAGGTGGCTATAGATTTCTGTTTGAGGAACAGATGGCCTTCACATACTTTATATGAGTCTATCTGATGACTATGTAACATGCAAAATTATTAAGGCAGGAGTATTAAGCAATAATATGAAGCTTGAGTCATTCATCCTTCCATCCATTTTCTACACTCGCTGATCCTATGTAGGCTTGTGGGAAGTCCAGCGCCCAGCCCAGGATCTCTGGCCGCAATGTAAGGAATTACCCAGAAGAGGGCATTTAGCCATTCAATGCATGTTTATTACATGGAAGCAAACAGTTACATGAGGCAAACGTAAACCGCAACCCCAGCGGGTAGAAATACAGAAGCAGGAAGATGAAGCCTAGAGAGCGACGAGGAAAGGCTCAGGAAATCCCAGGTGAACTATTCCTTCCTTCTTCATATCATCCCGACTAGTAATTAACATGATTTTTGTTAACTAGTCAAACATTTATATTTTAAATAGCCAATACCTCCTTCAGTGTAAATGTTGATTAACAACCAAATAGAAATGTATTCGTTTAAAGTTATTTCTTTCTGGAATGGTTGCATGAAGCAGGTCACTTCTTTGCAATTGGCCGGATTTCTGTCTGGCACTGGCACAAGCTGGGGCACCATGCCTTGACCAGGGCGTTGCCACACCCAGGTGTCTGTACCAGGTTTGGGCAATTCCTGTATTTGTCGATGTATGGACACGGGTTAGCTGTTCAGAGAGGGGATTTCAAAGATTAATAACGTGGCGTAGTTCCAAGCTAAACCAAAGCCTTCATTGCATAAGCCGTGAGATGGGGGGGCGGGGGGTCAGCTTTGTATGCATCTGACCACCTCATACTTACTGCACAGTTTGTCATCGCAGTTGTTTGGGCAGTCAGCACATGAGTCCCCCTGAGTATAAGGAGGAAATCCTTTGAAGTTCCCACTGCAATACATAAAAACACCGTTGGCAGTGTTTTTCAACCCGGTCCTCACAGTCCCACAGTCAGTTCATGTTTTTGCTCCCTCTGAGCCCTCTATCAGACAGTCCACATTTTTGCTTCCTTGCAAGGAGGGAGCAAAAATTTGGATTGTCTACGGGCCCCCGAGGACCGGATTGTGAAGCACTGTCCTATGGTCATAAACACGGGTTCAAGAAGCAGATGCATTATGGGTTAGGGTTATCATACGCTCGGAAGTAGTGGCAGCCGTAGAAGTACGTCGCAGAGTCGCTGCAGTAGGTGACCCCACATCCTACCTCATAGGAACCATACCACACCACCTGAAAGACATGGAGCACGTCTGGTGTCAACTCTATTTCTCTGTCATTTTTATTTGTTTCTGACATGCTAGATACCAGCAGTTGCATATTAACAACCATTAATACACAAAACCCTTACAAATATTTGATAAATTTATTTATTTTACATAATTTCAGTGAATGATAGTCACCTGTGTGTAATGGCCAATCGGTTTTCCGTTGATGGATCCATTGGGATACTGGTAATTTATGACTTCATTATGCCATGCCCCAACAACAGAAGTCCAGTTATATACAGCATTAGACTTAAATAAATTCTCGCCACACTGGTACCCTGTCAATAAATCACATAGAGAATGGTGGTGCTTTAATGGTTCAATGTAGCTGCGTAAACATGTAAAAAGTTGTACTTTTAATCTTTAAATTTAGTGAGCATTAAGTAACGCATGTTTTTGCTAAACAGTCCACATTTGCTTATTGGTAAGTATGTAAGGGTAAGTGAACAACAAGCCATGTCTGAAGAGGCCGCAGTAGCAAAAAATGTGAATTATGCGTTCAGCCACTGTTTTATTAATTTAGCTTATTAAGTGATCACCTATTATCACAACCGGACTTGCATTCCATTTGGTTCATGTAAAGTGTGACCGGACTAGAACTGCACTATTTCAGTGAACCATTATTGACATTTAATCACTGGCTACTGGTCTGGACTCCCAGCCTGAAGCACTGTTGTTGTTGCGTAAGTGATGTCATTACCTATATATTTTCAGCTAAATAATTACAGCTAAAATTAAACATTATAATCACGTATTGATTTACTACTGTGATTCACCTGGCTGGCACCGCACATACAGTTGTAAAGTTAATCCTCCATTCAGATTTGAGAACTGAGTAGTTCCGTAGCATATAGAGAGATTAAAGAAGAGCAGGCAGAGCAGGGCACCGCAGAGCAGGGCACCGCAGAGCAGGGCACCGCAGAGCAGGGCACCGCAGAGCAGGGCACCGCAGAGTGGCATTACCGTCAATCTCCCGGCTACTAGGAGGCCCGTGACTCAACTCGCAGTTGTTAATCCAATTTTGAGCGTTCGTGGCCAGCTGTGCGTTCCAGGACTGCAGGCATGACACCAAGGAAAGACAAGAGCCAGTTGACCAGACAGACCACGGGAAATGAACGTTGAATTCAGAGAAGATTTATTAAAGGGCAACCAGGATTAGGTTTGGGCAAACACGGCAATTTACTCCAGCCCCTGAGTGTCAATAAGAAGTCGCGGTTAGCTCTCCAGCTAAAAGTAACATCCCGTCTGATCTTGACAGCAGGGCCGGGCACCATCCCCCCCCCCCCCCCAACACGAAGCAGGGTACCATTTTCAGCATGTCTGTAGCAGGCGGCTCCACTGCTCTCCTGAAGGCATTGTGCACATTCACAATCTCCTGCTGGACGTCGGCGTTTTCTGGAGAAACGTCTGTGAGGTTCAAACATACAACACTGCATTAGTTGAGATAATTGCAGGAAAAAGAAAGCAAAAAAAAAACAACAGCATAAAATTGTGTCAGACCACGAGTACTTACTTGACTACAGGAACCAGATATAGAATGAAAGAAGCAGAAAAAGTAGAAATCAGGTCAGTATGAAAGATTTCTTCTTTAACACTGCATTCATTCAATTGCCTATTGCTATTTCCCAGCAAATTTAAAAAAATATATTATGAATTAATCTGATAATAAAACAGTCAAATCTTTCAGATTGCTATGAATACACAAACCGCAATTGTCAACTTTTCAATTTAATTCCTTTACATTTCTATGCAGTATAACATGAAAGGCAGCTTTTCTAGGCATTTTGTTCATCGCAAAGGTGTAACTGAAAAAAGACACACGTTCCACGGTGAACTACAGTGAGCTTTAATCACTTCTGTACTCGGTGGGACTCTGTACTCACCAGGTCCCCGCAAGTCAAAGACACTTGCAGCAGGGTGATGCACACAGCAAATACAATCATCGTTAAGCTCCTCTAAAACTTGTAATTTAATTCAGAAAAAAAACAGGGGGGAAAAAAACAACTTTGTAAGTACCCTAGAACATTTACAATGTTCCGGTGACTAAGAGCAAATTATAACACAATATATCTGCAATATATCTCTGAGTATGTTATATATAAATAGTTCTATAAACTACATCATCACAGTAGGAAAAATAGAGAGTGAATTTGAAATAAATACCTTAATTGCCGGCCAGGTGGGGGAGCTAAAGTCAGCCTTGGCTGCCTGAATTTGCTGTGAGCGGTGAGACTCCCTTCCCTCCCTTTATATGCGCTCCTTGGGCGCGTGTCCCCTTCAGTGTCCCTCAAGGTGACACTTGCAGCAGTTTCACTTCAGCTCAGAACAATAACAAGAAAATCGTGCGACAACAAAGGACAGATTAGATTACGCAGCATGGCGGAGGGCGTTGCGCCTTTGCGGTGCGGCACAAAGGGGATCTCATGGGCAGAATGTGAACACAAAAGAACAATGACAGATTTTTCTTTTTTTGTGAGCAAACCATGTGCTGAAGCCCTAGTGTATATGTACTGTCTCGCTGAAGTAGAAAAGTAGATGTGTATTCAAGGATTATGAGGAAAACAAGATCTATAGAAAATATCAATCACGACAGCAATACTCCCTGTAACCACCCTATCTGGAGGATTAGTTCACCAGGACACTTAACTTTGCTTTTGGCCACTCCTTTGTGGCTGAAGGAATATAGTCACGATTAGGCTTAAAAGCATGAGTATGTGAAATAAACATAAACAAAGCTGAAACGAGGTAATAGAATATGTAGGTAGATGTAGGTAAATTGAGTCAGGTTGTAAGGATCTGCTCTGGGGCCTGTATCACAAAGCAGGATCTCTTGTTTAGCCGGATAACTTGCCGGATTTAAGGCAGTCTGAGCTGAATGTAAGTGAACAAAGGTAAAGTCCATTTAAGGAGGGATACTGCTATCCGCTGCCTGTCTTCCCAGTGTGAGGTTCTGAGCCATGTGCCATGAATATGAGGTCTTCAAGTTCTCGTTTGAGTTTCCTTCTGCATGCTTGCGATTACCTTCCCGGGTGAGCGTTTCCTGACCCCTTTCGATACAAGTAATAATAATAATAATAATAATAAAAATGCATTTTATTTGTGGGCGCCCTTTTAAAACCCAAGGTCACCTTACATCGTCCATAAAAGACAAAGAATAAAGACAAACAAGTGCGTGTGTCTGCTTTCTCCTGTCTGCCTTTCCATGCAGCCCCAGGAGAAGATCTCTTGCTTTCAATGACAGTGAACTTTTCAAACACATTAAATGTAAAAAGAACCATCCAGGCAGAGAAAAGCCGTGGCTGAATTATTGGGAGCGACGGCGGTGTTTGTCTGTCTCTCCCTCCCCCTCCTGTTGGCGTGGCTTTCATTTAGTTCTTTTTTTTGTTTTGTTTTTGGTCAATGAAATGAACACCTAGCAGGCACGCCCCCCCGAAGTACCCGACTTTGGCTAAATAAACACTGCACAGACCCACACAGCAATGCTGGAATGTTAAGTTCTATGAGTCCAATCTGACACATTGATTCATGTTCTTACTGTATATGGTGATCAGGGATCTGCAGCACCGTGCACTAGATAAAGGAACACCCAAGACAGGTCCATAGATAAAGGAACACCCAAGACAGGTCCATAGATAAAGGAACACCCTAGACAGGATGTCGGTCCATTGCAGGGCGGGTGGGGTTAAACCCAAGCGATGTGGAAGGAGCATGCTAACTTCACACACAGAGCAGCATGATTTGAACCAGGGCTGCAGGTTAGGTTTCAATATTGGTACAGACCAAATCAGCCACAAATCCCCGCCCCCCTATAAATTCACACGGTGCTACCACATTATTGGGGTGGTCATGTCCCCTTACCGTCCATATTATAGTCGACACCCTTGATTTCACCCACGTCCCTGGAGGTCTCAAGCATTAGTAGTATCCACCCCCTCGAGGCTGACCTCTATTAAATATATTACAGTGAAGTTTCCTTCAAAAGTAATTCAATTTTGTGTTCATATAAAGGTCTTATTTATCTGAATGTCACTCATCATACCTTAAGGTGCTGATGGGGACATTTGTGAGAAGAATTTCTGTTGCTCGCATGCCGTAATGAGAGTATTTTGCAAATACACTTCATCAGTCAGCAACCCACTGCTTCAATTAGAAACTCCTCACTCAGCCACTAACCTGCTACAAAACCCTGATTAATGAATGAATCGCCAAAGCTGGTTCTGTTGCATGGTCAATTACTCTCTTTCAAATAGAAAACACTCATTTACAATCGGACAGCGTGTCTGCAAGTTTCCACTGCATGCCAGGACGCGCTGACCGCTCGGTGCCCCCCCAACAATAATAACAAGCACAGTTCACTTTTATCGCATTTTAAAAGATTACTGTAGTTATTGATGGTCACCATAAAATTCTCACTTTCCTGTGTTTCAGTCTTATTTCCATGCCAGTGGGTGTCTGGTTTCTTAGGTCTTGGGAGATTCATTCTGATAATATGGCAACATCTTGCAAGCCAGGCCTGGGCAGTTATTTTCTGGGTTTTACCATGTGAAAAAGGCCCATTTTTTAATTATTGCTCCATGAAAGCAAGGATGTCTGTTTCGGTACGGATGGTAGGGACATGTCCTTACCGATATTGTGTCTGTTTGGGTACAGATGGTAGGGACATGTCCTTACCGATATTGTGCCTGTTTGGGTACGGATGGTAGGGACATGTCCTTACCGATATTGTATCTGTTTGGGTACGGATGGGAGGGACACGTCCTTACCGATATTGTGTCTGTTTGGGTACGGATGGGAGGGACATGTCCTTACCGATATTGTGCCTGTTTGGGTACGGATGGGAGGGACATGTCCTTACCGATATTGTGCCTGTTTGGGTACGGATGGGAGGGACATGTCCTTACCGATATTGTGCCTGTTTGGGTACGGATGGGAGGGACATGTCC
>JABFEB020000132.1:18065044-18079935 GCA_019775895.2 Stomatorhinus ivindoensis
ATATCTGAAAATGAAACGCACCCTTTGACCCGGGTGAATTCTCTATTGCTTGCTCATGCCAGCACCTTAAACCATCTGAGTGTAAGTGTATTTTTAATTATTTAATCAACAGCTAATTTCTGGTGAAGAGATGCTATGGGAGGGGACTGTTCCAATAAAATCTGTGCCAATCTCTGTGTCAAACACTGTGTTTACATAATGACACCTGTAGTAATTGAAGATTCATGTACAACCCCTCCTCCCTCCCCATTTTGCCCCACCCCTCTGAAGATGCCACCCCAGGACAATTGCGCATATTGAATTTAAAGACACAAATTCATAAAGTCTTCTAATATTTTCTTCTTAGTGTGAAGCAAATCTTTTCCTCTTTCATTGATGCCTTAAGGGACACGTGATTCGCAGTGTTTTGCAGGCCTGGTGCTGTTGTCTAACGTCAACAGCCTGGTGCCCATGTCAATGGGTAATACTCGCACTAAATATAGTAATTCCACATTTCTCACAAAGCGGATTGAGAGCAGCCTGTCACCAGAGCTGTGAGGCACATTTTATCCTGCCGTCCTCTGTGACGCTGCTGCCTCATGTTCGAATTAATCCTGCGCTTTGCTTCCGTACATGATACAAAAAAGAGAAAATGATATTGAAAATCCAACCCAGGCCTCACAGCTTAATGTAAAGCCAGGCTGGTGATTCCCAGTCCTATCTGACAGACCTTCAATGCATTTCTTTCCTACGATGCGTACTAATTTGCCCAATTTGCATCACAGTGGGCTTTGAATTTAACTGGAATCTAATTCAGACAGCTTGTCTTTGAAAAAGCACATTTTATGATGTCCCAGAAATTATTTACCTTGTGATTCTTCCTCTTTCTTTTTTTGTAAAATGCAGCCAGTGACATTTGTAAAAGCGTTTGACCTCCTTACAATTTATGCAAACTCGATTGTATGCATGAAACTTGGTGTAATTTGGCCCAAATTAAAATATAATGACAACCCGCAACCAGAACAAGGTTATAATGACTTTGGAGATTTTTTCTAATTGCTTCTGATATACTTGTGTCTAGATACATTTGTGTCAAAACTGTTTAGCATCAATGCGAGCATTGCTGTAGAATACAGTGGCTTCAGTGTTTTTATAAGCCTGGCAATGCATGTCCGATTACTATAATTATTAGCAATGAATCTCAATAAACAAAATCCTATATAGGGCAAGATATAAGGCCTTATATGGAAAGATCATGAATCCAAGCAAAGACAAAGCCTTGGTAATACTCTGTCGCCATGACTACTGTGTGTAAGCATCTCCCAGGGAGACACCACAGCAAAGCCCCCCCCCCAAGCGCCGTTTCTTTGCCCTCGGTCAGATAAACTACCAAAATCCCCACTTCCCGACTCTGGGTCATGTCAAGTCAAAGAAATCACCATTCCAAAGTTATGATTAATGGTTTTTAAAAAGTACAGCACTAAATATTTCTATTAAACTTCTGCAAAAACAATCAATCATTTTGTTGCTGCATGTTCTTGCGTACAGAGAGAAATCACCAGGAGTGTAAAAGGCACCTCATCACACTGGACTGGGACTCAATGTGAGAAATCCATTTACTCCAAGGACAGGCCGGGTTCAGGATTCCTGAAGTTAAGTCTGTCAGCTGTGTGTGTAAAGGCATGCAGCTGGCCGCTGGGATTTCATTTAGACTCACACCCCATATGGAAAAGAAGAAGCAAGTCTTTTCAATGAGTAACACATTCGGTTAAATGCCGTTTTATTTCCACTTATGGCATTTGCCTTCCATGACCGCATGATGCATTATCCTCGCAATGTAAACGTAATGGGCTGGCTATCACATGCACTCAGCCTTTCCAGAGGACCGTATAGCGTTAGCGACAGAATTTTGAGGACTATCATAATGGAAGCCTGTTAGCGACAGAATTACGAGGACTACCGTAATGGAAGCCTGTTAGCAACAGAAATACGAGGACTACCGTAATGGAAGCCTGTTAGCAACAGAATTACAAGGGCTATCATAATGGAAGCCTGTTAGCGACAGAATTAAGAGGACTATTGTAATGGAAGCCTGTTAGCGACAGAATTACGAGGACTATCGTAATGGAAGCCTTTTAGCGACAGAATTATGAGGACTATCGTAATGGAAGCCTGTTAGCGACAGAATTACGAGGACTATCGTAATGGAGGCCTGTTAGTAACAGAATTACGAGGACTATCGTAATGCAAGCCTGTTAGCGACAGAATTAAAAGGACTATCGTAATGGAAGCCTGTTAGCGACAGAATTACGAGGACTATCGTAATGGAAGCCTGTTAGCGACAGAATTACGAGGACTACCGTAATGGAAGCCTTTTAGCGACAGAATTACGAGGACTATCGTAATGGAAGCCTGTTAGTGACAGAATTACGAGGACTATCGTAATGGAAGCCTGTTAGTAACAGAATTACGAGGACTATCGTAATGCAAGCCTGTTAGTGACAGAATTACGAGGACTATCATAATGGAAGCCTGTTAGCGACAGAATTAAAAGGACTATCATAATGGAAGCCTGTTAGCGACAGAATTACGAGAACTATTGTAATGGAAGCCTTTTAGCGACAGAATTACGAGGACTAACATAATGGAAGCCTGTTAGCATCAGAATTACGAGGACTATAGTAATGGAAGCCTTTTAGCGACAGAATTACGAGGACTATTGTAATGGAAGCCTGTTAGCGACAGAATTACGAGGACTATCATAATGGAAGCCTTTTAGCGACAGAATTACGAGGACTATCGTAATGGAGGCCTGTTAGTAACAGAATTACGAGGACTATCGTAATGCAAGCCTGTTAGCGACAGAATTAAAAGGACTATCGTAATGGAAGCCTGTTAGCGACAGAATTACGAGGACTATCGTAATGGAAGCCTGTTAGCGACAGAATTACGAGGACTACCGTAATGGAAGCCTGTTAGCGACAGAATTACGAGGACTACCGTAATGGAAGCCTGTTAGTGACAGAATTAAGAGGACTATTGTAATGGAAGCCTGTTAGCGACAGAATTACAAGGACTATCATAATGGAAGCCTTTTAGCGACAGAATTACGAGGACTATCATAATGGAGGCCTGTTAGTAACAGAATTACGAGGACTATCGTAATGCAAGCCTGTTAGTGACAGAATTACGAGGACTATCATAATGGAAGCCTGTTAGCGACAGAATTAAAAGCACTATCATAATGGAAGCCTGTTAGCGACAGAATTACGAGAACTATTGTAATGCAAGCCTGTTAGCGACAGAATTACGAGGACTATCGTAATGGAAGCCTTTTAGCGACAGAATTACGAGGACTATCGTAATGGAAGCCTGTTAGTAACAGAATTACGAGGACTATCGTAATGCAAGCCTGTTAGTGACAGAATTACGAGGACTATCGTAATGGAAGCCTGTTAGCGACAGAATTAAAAGGACTATCATAATGGAAGCCTGTTAGCGACAGAATTACGAGGACTATCGTAATGCAAGCCTGTTAGCGACAGAATTACGAGGACTATCGTAATGGAAGCCTGTTAGCGACAGAATTACGAGGACTATCGTAATGCAAGCCTGTTAGCGACAGAATTAAAAGGACTATCGTAATGGAAGCCTTTTAGCGACAGAATTACGAGGACTATCGTAATGGAAGCCTGTTAGCGACAGAATTACGAGGACTATCGTAATGAAAGCCTGTTAGCGACAGAATTACGAGGACTATCGTAATGGAAGCCTGTTAACGACAGAATTACGAGGACTATCGTAATGGAAGCCTGTTAGCGACAGAATTACGAGGACTATCATAATGGAAGCCTGTTAGCGACAGAATTACGAGGACTATCGTAATGGAAGCCTGTTAGCGACAGAATTACGAGGACTATCGTAATGGAAGCCTGTTAGCGACAGAATTACAAGGACTATCGTAATGGAAGCCTGTTAGCGACAGAATTACGAGGACTATCGTAATGGAAGCCTGTTAGTGACAGAATTATGAGGACTATCGTAATGGAAGCCTGTTAGCGACAGAATTACGAGAACTATTGTAATGGAAGCCTTTTAGCGACAGAATTATGAGGACTATCGTAATGGAAGCCTACTTTCAGAGTCTTCTGCTCCATTTGGAGTATCACAGGGTTTTTGGGGAGGCTGACGTAAACTCGTCCGTCAGAGATTCTCCCAAGTTTTTCTTGTGTCCAACCAGTGTCTTGAGAGACTAAACACCAAACTATAAACCATTTATTGTGGATGTAACATTACAGTGTTAATTATTTACATTAGTTTTGCTGATGGAATTACAGTAAAGTACCACTAAAATACAGCAGATGAGCGCATGTGCTACATACCTGATTGGTCCATGAAGCTGTGTGCTATTCATGCTTAAGCTGTACAGTTCCAGTCAAAGGTCTGGATTCCAGGTGGCTGCATTTGGACGATGCTTGAAAGAATGCTGAAAGTCTGTAATGCTTTAAATTTAAATTTTGAATACTTCTTTTGGTGAATGACGTATCTAAACTCGACACAGGTGCAGTCAAAACAGGTGTGCCCAGACTTTTGATCGGGAGTGTATTTCAATAGAGGTTGTTCAGGTATATTCTCAAGACAATACTGCCCTGCCCCACCTTCCGAATGAAGCTGAATTCTGCAGAGTAGCAGCCGATTCAGTCTGAACAGTTAAGATTACATGCGCTGTTTCACAAGGTCTTGGGGCAAACAGTCAAGCTGATCCCTTCGGCACATTGTCGGCCCTCATTCTACTGTCTATGTCAACAGGAAGCACAGATCTTTGTGCAGTTCCTTCCTCCCTTGGCCTATTTATCTGCCCATGTCAGAAAACTGCTCCAAACAATGTGTTTGGGATGAAGGCTGTTTGAAATGTTGGACGGCTGTTGGACCAAATCGATTTTATTTTGGCCAAAGAGTATTTCATGCATTTCCTAAGTATATATATTTTTTCTTCCTCCTACCATAGTGAACACCGTGATACAAAAGTGCACACGGGGTATGAAAACATTTTCTTATGTTACTCCGTCAGGGTTCTGAATGTCTTTAATGGCTTTCACCGGCAGAATGTAATCCGGCAGGCACCGGCAGTCGTCCATTAGTCTTCAGCCGGCTTGCCGCTGCCCCTGGCTTTCGCCGTTATTACTGACTTCTGTATTACAGCCCAGCATCCGTGCAAACCCCCGCGCAGAGACATGCAGCGCTTCCTGCGGCACTCCGTGCAGGTTTATTGCGCATAATTGTCCTCCTGCTCTGATTCAATATGGCAGCATATTGATTCTGTCCTAATTCGATCTATCTGAGGAGCGAGTAAACAACAGGAGTCCTATCAAATGTAGAAATTTTCCCACCTTCACTCTTTTATACACCTTCATGTGTAGAGAAACCCAACAAAGTAAGTTAGTTGTCTTAGTTTGCTAAATAAAACAATACAACTCTGTAGGCCTGGCAGAGGAAATACGCTGAAACGGTTGGATTTCTCTAAATCTTGTCTGCACACAGGAACCGTTGTGGCCTGGAGCATAAGCAGACTTTCAGGATGAGCTTGTTTTTCTTCAGAAGGATTGTTTGTAAAAATAATCATAATAATTTGCTGATCTTGAAACGGCGCCTCACGATGGGCGCACCTCATGTGAAGGGTGCTCCACTGCCTAGTGCCCAGAGCAAAAGGGAAAGTTCCTCTATTAGGAATCTCTGTTTTCTAAGTAAAGGCTGAGGAGTTCATTGTCTGTCCCTTAGAGTTTTAACGTGAAAGTCAAAACGTAAATAACACGTTGCTGTTATCTCTGGTTTATTCTTGCCAGCTTTGGCCGGTTCTTATAAATAAACTGCTAGAAACTGAACTTTGAGCTGTCCTTCATGTGTTTGTGGAAAAATACTCACACTACATTGGTTTTTTACACACACACACATACACGCACACACACACATACGCAGATTTAGGGTAAACATACCCTTATGGGGACCATTCATTCATTTCAATGGGACAAATGCTAACCCTACCTATGACACCTTAACCCCTACCCAGTCCTAACGATAACCAGAAGTAACCAAACTACAAAGAGTTTTTGCATTATTAGTTTTTTTCAGAGCAGTCACCGATTTTTATAAAACAGAGTTTCCCCTTTTGGAGACCAGGAAACCGGTCCCCATAAGAGAAAAGAAAATAGATATTTATCACATTATGGGGACATTGTGTCCCCATAAGGATAGCTATACCTGCTCACACACACACACACACATACAATATTCTGTACTGTCCTCACTAAAACCACTCATGTATAATAAAATAACACAAGGGTGGATGTTCATCTTTTCTTACATTTCTATTTGTACACTCCTTTGTACCTGGAACTAACTGCTGGACTGCATGCCTGGTTCTTAAACTTGTTTCTGAAAACACTGACTTCTGGGAAAAGGGAGAAAAACAGCCTTTGGGCAGCATGGGGGAGGGGGGGCGTTCTGAGCGGTGAGCCCATTTCTGTTGAGTGTAGAATAACAGGTCGCTGTTGCTGACTCATGCGAGAAGCCTGAGACGCAGCGGGACACGGGCATCTCGCTTCCAACGCCTAACGTTTCATATAGGAAGTGGAGTGTAAGAAAACTGCTCAGCATTGCACAACTTTCTATGTTTCCTAACATATAAGAAGTGAACTCGGGCCTGTTTTTGTCTTGAAATTAACAACAGACTGGATCCTTTCAGGTTGACATTTGGTTTTTAACTGCTGGAAGTTAAACTTCACAGTTATACTTTGTGTGTGTGGGTGTGTGTGTGTGTAAAAGTTTTATGACGTGTTTAAAAAGTGACCTGCAGCTGTTTACAATGCTGCAGAGATGTGCTGACTCATTTCCTGATATTTACTCTTGCGGTATTTAATGGGCTGAGTGTCCACATGCTACATTTACACCACGGGAATCTCCATTTTCTAGTTCCCTTTCCGAAGCTACGATAACATGTGTTGTATGTCATGTCCAAAAAGCCCCCCGCTCCCTTACGTTCCAAACACCCACCCACACACAATAAGACACACAAAAGTTCTCAGCGCACACACAGCAAACTTGGCTGAACTCTTAGTTTCTTCCGAGGGCTTGTTCTCAAGTGTCAGTTGTGTCCGAACGATGAATGCTTGAATACCATTTGCTGGGGCTACTGTAGGGCGAATGCACAAACAGGTCTGTCATTTACAGGGGTGCCTTAGGGGCATGGTGACCCTGGCAGATTCAGGGGGGCCAGAACTTTACAGGGGCTTTCAATATGTAAAATTGTATAATGGAGTTGGTGGGGGGGGGCAAGGTGATATTTTTTTCACGGGGCCCAGAGTTTCTAGCTGCCTCACTGCCCATTTATATACTAGCACATCCCTTGTGGGTGCCGCACTTCCGGGAATGCGCTTTGTTGATGAACATATGTGCGTGTGTGTGTGTGACTGCATCTGTTTGTGTGTGAGACGTTTTCCCGAAATTCCGCTACAAAGCATCTCCGTCTCCCGGCATCCGCGAGCTCCTCACCGTGTGCCGCCTCCATCAGGGAGGTGCCGTCGAAAGTCAGGCGCTGGCAGGCGCTGGCACTCATAATAGGGCAGAGGGAGCTGTGCCGCGGCTTCCGCTTGTCACATGAAGCCTCCCAGCATAGACCGTGTTTACAGTCGCTCGGGTGTAGACATGTGTGATGCTGCACTTGGTACCCTATTGAAACTTAAGACTGAGCGCTCTTTCATTATGCCACACAGTTGCCCGGATTCTCCAGTGCTTGCTTGCTTAAACCAAGACGGACTTCTAAGCATTGTCTCAACAGCAGTCATACAGATCACTGAAATCCGGTTAGTCTGGCGAAGCCGTGCAGATCTACTCATCTGTATGGGGGGTTTTTATGGCCGGTCTTACAAAAGACAAGGAGTATAACTTTTGAAAAGAGGAATCAGAAAATGACGCTAAAAGTAAGGCCATGTATAAGGGTCAGTAGGATATGGACTGTGAGTATTTCACTCAACTGCTGCTGTGCTGAACTGGGAGCTTCACAATGGCTGTCTGTAAGCGAGCACTATTAGAGCCTGAAAGCTATAATCTCCGTCCTCCCATTAATAAAAGCTGATGTTTGAAAATTCCAAGGTTCAAAGAGCATTTTCTATTTATAAATAATTTACCGACAGAAAGATTGAATGCCGGTGCTTTTTTTTTTACTCATATGTGCGTGATAACTTGATATGAATTTCATTTCTTTGTGCCGCACGGGTGTCGTGTCATTTAGTTCACCGGCACTGTAACATGACATTTATGGTGATTATTATACTTAGTAAGAGACTGAATGTTCTTTATATGCGGGTGGCCTGGTGGATAAGTGAGTAACACCATCGCTTCACACTTCCTGGGTTGGGGGATTATTCCATATAACCAGCATGGAGTCCTGAAGGCAAACAGAGACCCCCACCCAAGCGTTAAGCCGGAAGGCGAAGCTCTGGATTTACCAGTCAATCTATGTCCCCACCCACACCTATGCTCATAAGCCTTGGGTAACATCGACAGAATAAGATCGCGGATACAAGCTGCAGAAATGAGTGTCCTTCGCAGAGTGTCTGGGTGCGACCTTCAAGATGTCGTGAGGAGTTCAAATATTTGGGAGGAGCTCAAGTAGACCTGCTGCTCCTCTGCATCAAAAGGAGCCACTTGAGGTGGTTTTGGCATCTATCTAGCATGCCTCCTGGACACCTCCCTGGGGAGGTGCTTCAGGCTTGTCCAACTGGGAGGCGGCCCCGGGGCAGATCCAGAAGGTGCTGGAGAGATTATATCTGGGATATGGGAACGCCTCGGTATTCCTGCGGAGCAAAACTGTAGGAGATGGCTGAGAAGAGGGAGGTCTGGGCATCCCTGCTCAGACTGCTGCCCCCGCAACCTGGCTCCAGATAAGCGGTAGAAAATGGATGAATGGATGGATGGATGGATGGACCAACCTAGAGTCTTCCTGTATTATGCAGATTTCCTTGCATGGTCCAACAACATGCAAATCAGCAAACTAGCATCTCAAAATTGCCTGTATTTGCCCATAGGGGTTGAGTAGGAGCATCTGAGTACCCTGCGGTGAACAGTGTACCACTGTGCTTCCAGGGAAAGGCTCCAAGCTCACGCTGACCTTGTGGACTTGGTTACTAAAGGGTGAATCCATGTGAAACATAACATATTTTCAAGTTTCAATGATTATTCCCCACATCTGGCATTTCTCTATCGACTATTTAGTCCTTCTGTATTTGTATTTCAAGGTTGTTAGGACTGGTTAGGATTGGTGCCTTTTGTTAAAAAATGGAAAACCTTTCAGGCTACTAACCCTAAGGCTGCTTCTAAAACTGAGACGGCGACACGATGACTGAGGTCCTTCAGAGCTACGGCAGAGCTCCCCCTGGGTGCTCTGCACCTCTCTCTCAAATTCTGTTCAGCCAAAAAAACAAAAAAGTGAAAGCGGCAAGCCGTCCGCTTTTCCATTTGAAAGCTTGTTAGCTTTTTAATTAACTGGAGGAGAGGTGCCCTTGGGCTTGCTTTTCCAGCAACGGTAAATGAAAGCCGACGATGTGGACCGACCGCATCTGAGGCAGCACCGATTCAACCCATGGGTGCGGCCGAGAGCCGTTTCATGGCAGACAAACATCTTTAAGCACCACACGCTAACCACTGGGTATGTCACTGCTTGAAGTGACATTACGGTAATAATGTCCTCCTTCATGGCACCAAGACAGCATGCATTCATGTTCAATTACACGTATCACACGTGTCTCGATTTTTTATAGTACGACTAAAGAGTAGCGAACGACATGTTAGCAAATTTAATTAACTTTTAGTCCGCGTGGCTGCTTTGGCTCCGGTTTGGATCGAGGATGGTTCGTTTACACATCATAAATTGAGTTATTAGTGCAGCACAGCTAACATACTTATTGTTGACAGGGAATGAGATTGGAACAACAGATTGTGGATGCGCTTATAAGTATCACTTCTTCCAGTGGCAAGGAGATAATTCATAACAGCCCCCCCGCCTGTGGATAATGCAAATCGGATTGAATCGTATCCCCCGGCAACTCAGCAGTAAGCACGCACTGAGCCTCCTGCCGATATTTCTCCTCCCATTCATTTCATATTTACTCATTTATACTTCCAGGGCTGACGGAGAGGAACCAGTAGACTTATCCTGTATGCGACAACAAAGAACCATTACAATGATAGGCCTTCCGTGCGGATCTGTGTCTACAAGGCAGTCTAACACAAAGTTGACCTCATCCAGCAGGGGAAGCCTTATTTAATCAGAGCGCAGAATTTCTGATTCTGCTATGGGAGAGAAAACACGGAAATAAAAAGCTATGATACTGCATCGCACAGAAAAATACAACAGGGAAAGCTAAATACATTTTCTCAGGATGAGCTGAGCGTAGATGTTCCATCAGAAGGCCGAGTTAATGAAACACGGTGTCCCACCATCCTCAGGAGTCATCATATGGAATTTCACGCTTGGCGACATGCCGTCCAAGATAACAGGGCCAGACACCGCAGGAGACGTGTCATGAACACGCGATTGGTGGAACACGCCACTGCCACAGTCCTTCCTAAAAGACCACCTCGGCCAAACTAAGATCCTTACACCTCGTTTTTCGTGTCCATCTGTAGTAATTTCTTGTGGAAGGGAATTGCACCAAAAGTGCCGCAAACCAGCAATAAATCCTTGTTGACGTAATCATAACACTGTATCCATCCCAGTTTTGCCTCCACACCCTTACAAACAACAGAGAACCTATTTGGCTTTGATGGCATGATGACTGAGCAGGTAGCATTGTGGCCTCACGTCTCTACAGCGTTGAGGGTTCCATTTGTGTCCCGTGTCTTTGTGCGCGCAATCTGTAACCTGTAATCTGTAATCTGTAACCTGTAATCCAATTCTCCTCACGTCAGCACAGGCCACCTCTCTCTTTCCAGAAACACGTACCAACATGAGTGTGCGACTTTCGTTCTGTACTGGAACGTGGATGCACATGCTCCAGTGTCATAAAGCTAATTTTGGAGGTTGTGTAAGTCAAAGCACTGCACTTAAGGGCACCAGTGTACAGTGCATAAAAGGAAACTGGCTCGTTGTCCCCATAATTGAAGCACATGACCGGGGAAATGTTCCTCCAAAACTACTGAGCAAACGTGCACCCAGAGGAAACAGTCAGCTGTTACACAATTTGTGTCATACAAATACAAATGTTCTATGAATGCTTTATGAATGCGTTATGAAGGTTCACTGAATGTTCTATGAATGCATTATAAATGCATTATTATGGTTCACTAAATATACCATGAATGCTTTATGAATGCATTATGAAGGTGCAGTTAATGTAAAGCATTACCTATTGTTTAAACAAGAGTTTCCAGAGTGGTTAGTCAACTTAATTTGTGCCTCTCCTGGGTGCGTTCCCATTAGGCTGTAATGGAAGTCATTCAGTATTTATTCATTTTAACTTGAGGGTTCAGAGAGTGAATCTAGTCATGCTAATATCCACCAGCTCAGAGACACGGTGCCTTTGGGGAAAAGAACGGTAATTGCACAATCAAACCGGAATTAAAATGCAGGATTAATTAAAGATACACGGATGTTTTAAGAGTATTTGGATTTTCCGATCTGTGACGGCCCTGGATTACTGTTTTGGTTCATTAAGTGAGAAAATGTTTTGTGTAATGGATGCAGCTGCCTGTAGACACTGAATGACAATTCAGGGTGTTTTCTGTTGCATATTTACGGGCGTAATTTAGCTCTGCGAATTCAAAATGCCCTGAGGATGTGCCCCTGGGGACAAAATACTCCCCCCTTCCTCTCCAAACTTCCCAAGAACTTTACCCAAATAGTATCCATAAGTATTAGTCAAAATAATGTTTATTTGGGTCAGGCTAATATATCACTAGACGTACTACACGTTTACCACTTCATTATGCATCTTGTACATTTAGAAATATGCCTCTGCAGTTTGAAGTGAAGGTTAAAAGCTGCTAAGCCCAACATGGCAGATACACCTGTATTTGATTTATTATGCGTCTCTCACGCTGTGAGATCTCTCCATAGAGCCCCATTCATCCTGCCTCTGAATTCATTCATCCTGATTTGGTATTGCATCCCTCTTGCCAGTGAAGCAAATCAGACGACTCTCTGGCAGTCTTCAGTTTTTCAGGGCCTTTACCTCTGTTTCTGTTACCTTTCTGCTCTCTCACAGATAGTTTTTAAACTTTTGTGCTTGTAACTGACTGCAGGGCCATTTTGAGGTCTCGGTGAAATATACCCTCGTGGTGAATTCTCTCTCCACCTTCAGAAAAACACCCTAAGACACCCTAAGACTTCTGTTCCAGGAATTCCTCCACTAGCCTGAAGCCTCTCTATGTTCCCTGAATGTCCTTAATGTTGCGCTTCTGGTCACTGGATCGTCTTATTAGGTCCTTGTTTTGATGTTGTGTAGCTCCTGCTCCATTACCGCTTACACCTGAACCTGGGTTTTCTTTGGAAGCTCAATTCACACATATGCTTAGTTGACTCCTAGACAACAGGTATGTTTGTTGTGAGCCAATTGCCTCACTTTCACGGCACTTTCGACAAAGTGTCAGCTAAATTCAGTAGCTGTAAATGGTCAGATGTTGCAAATCCGTAACACACGCACACAGGATCCACTTTCTCTGCTCATCACTGGATTCCTCGCTTAAGAAGCTGGTTAAACACCAGGCTAGGTGAACAAACCGGGCACTGAAAGGAAGTCAGCCGCCCTCTGTGGGGCTCATTAACATAAAAATGCCTTTCGAAATCACTCTCGGACAAGATCCGCAGCAGCTGTCGCGTAGCTCTGCGATTTTGACGGGAAGCTGACGTCTCCTTCTCCGCCGCCGCCTGCGTTCTGTCTTAATGGCTGCTGACGCTCTGCTTTTAAAGAGTCTGTCCTCCCAAAAACCATCTCATCAGTCACCTCCTTCATTAGCGCTGATCTGTGACATGGGTCTGAGGCACGGAAACCCCAAGGAGACGACATCAGAGGGCACCGTTTGCGGCAGCTCCAACTTCCCGCGTAACGAAAGCAAATAAATACCATTTTAAATATTTAAAATGGGCACCCAGCTGTTCCTCCCAATTATGGCTTGTGGAAGAGCAGAAATTGGACAGTCAAAGATGCAAGCAACCAAAAATAGAGTCATTCTAACAGGCAACAAAACAGAAATATACCAGGGTGGGGAACCATTAACTCACATATGCAGAATATTTTTATTGTTTCTAATAACACTTGATTGTCAGCTGGAGCATCAATTAAAGTTATTATTATTATTTAAAATATCCAGAATACTGACAATTAAGAAATGATGAGAAGCAGCACATCACAGGCGCCCGTCTGATTGGCTATTACCGGTTTTCTCCCATTTCCTTGTGCCCTCCCCATGGCTTCCGTTCCTCCCGCTCTCCCTTCTGCAGACGGCACGTCCATGCTGTGCATTTCCTCGGTGCGGGAGCTGCCGGCCCAGATGCTGGACCTGTACCAACAGGGCTTCGTCTTAGCGGCAGTGCACCCCTTCATCCACCCGTGTGGCACCAAGCCGGGCCGCGAGCACAGGCTGTTATACCGGGCCGTCCTGATCCGGCTCTCCGACAGGTGAGAGCGGGGGCCGTCAGCACCGATCCTCACGCCTCTCGCTCCGGTCGAATATAGCGACTAGCGCTGCTTTGGCAATTGGGTCAGCTCACTCGCTATTCAAGTAATTTTATTAATGAAGCAAAAAAGACCTGCGATCAATGAACCAAACACACACCCTTCAGCTTCAGAGAAGGCCGAGGTCGGCCCCCTTTGCCTTAATGACATCGTTCATCATTCCTCTTTAATGTCAACTTGAAAAATGATCCAGATCATGATCTAAGCCTTAAATATTAAAGGATGTCTTTAATCTTGCCTTGTATTTCTGTTCTCGCACACATGCCCGCTTCTATGCTGCGGTGGCTATAATTTTAGCTTCGACAAATTATTTGATACTGACACTGTACTTCAACCAAATGTCTACCAACTCCATTTACTTGCTGTGCCAGGTATTTTGACTAAGGCAGTGAGCTGGGTAACCCTCTGATAGCTTTTTGGTAATTAGGTCAACATGCAGTGTGTGCTTAAACGGGAATGTACAGCATCATGGATTCCTTGCTTGGAGGGGAATCTGGAAAGACACCCCCGTTGAGCTGTAGCACAGGTGAGTGGCAGACAGGTCCCCTCCGCCATCGTGAGTCTCCAACTTACCATTTTTTATGGCCCCCCCCAAACGAGCGCGTGACTGCCGCAGACGAGACGTTCGGAAGCGGGCCCCCCTCCCTGGCTCTGTGGCACCCCAGGTAGCTGCATCCCAGCCGAGACTCTGGATATATTTTGAACAATGGGGGCACCGTTGATTTTATAGTCTGGGAATTCACTGTGGATTCCACACAAATGAATCCATAATATGAAGTGATCAAGGCTGAATTCCACAGACAAGCTATGAAGTAGTATGGTGAAATGCTAATTGTTTTTCCAGTTTTTTGCTAACTGTAATCTTGTGACTGCTTATCCTAGTCAGTGTGACGGTTTGGGGGGGGGGGGGGTCACTTAAGGCAGCACAGGACACAAGGCTGGGGTAATATCTAGGGCGGATGCAAACAAGCTGAGGTGATATGAAACATACAGCTTATCTTCCCCCCAGGAGGGACTTGGAGTAGCTATAGAAAGCAATGGGAAAGCTAGCCTTTGATTTGGATGGTGAAGTTCTTGCTGTGGAGATGATGAAGAGAAAGTAACCACAGATCACAACGAAAGGGGAAGAGAGACAGAACAGAGGATCAAAATTCTTTGATGGGGGGGGGGGGGGGGGGGGCG
>JABFEB020000132.1:18085383-18122330 GCA_019775895.2 Stomatorhinus ivindoensis
TTGTGTTTTACCCCTTTGCTCTTGTGTTTTACCCCTTTGCTCTTGTGTTTTGCCCATCTGCCCTTGTGTTTTACCCCTCTGCCTTTGTGTTTTACCCCTCTGCCCTTGTGTTTTACCCCTTTGCTCTTGTGTTTTATCCCTCTGCCCTTGTGTTTTACCCCTCTGCCCTTGTGTTTTACCCATCTGCCCTTGTGTTTTACCCCTTTGCTCGTGTGTTTTACCCCTCTGCCCTTGTGTTTTACCCATCTGACCTTGTGTTTTACCCCTCTGCCCTTGTGTTTTACCCCTCTGCCCTTGTGTTTTACCCATCTGCCCTTGTGTTTTACCCCTTTGCTTTTGTGTTTTACCCCTCTGCCCTTGTGTTTTACCCATCTGACCTTGTGTTTTACCCCTCTGCCCATGTATGTCATTTAGTTGCTGTTCCAAAAAAAAAATGGAAGAAAATGAGAAATATCAAGAAAAATGCATCAGTGAGCATAATTTAGGGCACCCAAATGTGTAGTGGTTTGTTTGTTATTTAAATATTTATATCTATATTTGTACTGATATTCAACAGCAACAAAGAATGCTTTGTTACCTATCCCAGAATAGGCTATAAGCTCAATTTCGCCTGTGTCCTAAATTATTTCTGGTGAGGAAATTTATCTAAGTTTTTATTTAACCAAAAGTAGCAGAGCTGCAGTGAATCTCAGTAACCAGAATGAATTTTTAAATAAAGCAAGGCCTGTATTTGTTCATTACAGCCCTTTCCTTTATATTTCATCACAACCGGATAATATAAATCTGTGAACTTTGTTTTTGTGCATAGCGACACTCAGTGTGTTAAACTGCGTGATCTTGGTGCCAAGTCGCTGGCTAAAATACACTCGAAGCCAGCGATCCATTATCATTGTAGCAAGGTAGAGCATTTCCTCCGCTAATCTCAGGCACACAATGGCCAAACTGTTGGGTCGGCATGAGAATGTTCATGTCACCAAGGTTCTGAGGCAATAAATGTGTGGAGGGTTATTAGGGTTATTTTTGGCTTTAAGTTAATAGCACCAGTCTGAGAGAACGCAAGCAGGAAATGCATAGTGGGGAACACGCATCCTGCTGACAATTCACACGATGCCGTGTTACTTTTCTTTCTGCTGAGTGTGTCATTGTAATATTAATTTTTATTTGAAAACGAAATAACCCCGCCTCAGACAGCCCAGACAATTTTCTAACCTTTATTTTTATTTACGATTTATTGTGGGGTATCAATTAACATTATACGAATACTGTATTACTGAAACAGCACTGTTCTTAGAATGAAAAGGGAAACGGGACCAAACTAATTATTTTCTAAGAGGAATCCGAAAGGAGAAATCGGAAACAAGACAGATCTGCTTGCTTGTGTTCGTACCACTGCCAATTAGCAACGGAACACAAGGCGTTTCTTTCCAATGTTTGTTTTCAAAAGCATGATTGATCTACATTATCATTTAGGTTGTATGAGGGAGGGTCTGTTGGGTAATGATTCAGACAGCATCTTGGCCATTGTCGAAGTGAATTTCTAAAAGTGCTAGGAAACTTCTTGGGAGTTTAATGGCTCTGTGCTCAATAACCTCTCCTTTGATGGTGACTTATCGATCACTTCTGTCCGATACATCAACCTACACACATATTGCATTAACACGCCTAATTTCCAAGAAATTTTAATCAGAAGCAAAGTACACCACATTTCCAGGGTACTGTCTACGGATATCAAACTAAAAAAAGTTAGAAGGAAAATGGACAGGATGAAGATTTTTTTTCGATATTAGGCTTTTGTTTGGGTGGCTCAGTGGCTAATACAGTCCCCTCACAGAGGTCTGAAATCCGCCTCCTCGCTCTGCTTGTTTGTACATTCTCCCCAAGTCACGTGGGTCTCCTCTAGATGTTCTCACACTACAAAGACGTGGTTAAGCTAATTGGCTTCTCTAAACTGTCCATAGTGAGTGAGTGTTTACGTGTGAATGCCTTGCGACGATCTGGCTTCCCGTTAAGGGTGTTTCCTCCCCCCAGCACTGTCCAGGATTAGTGGCTGGAAGATGGATGGATAGATGAGTATACACACGGTGGACAGGCCTGAAAACCAGCTCTCTCTGGGAGGGGGAACTTCTGAGCTGTGGAGTGACTTGATTTCCCCACCAAAAGTAGTTCCCATTTAAAAATTCATCCGTCTTGCTGATGGGAGTCAGAAGGGAGGGTGGTGGGGAAATATGAAATGGGTTTGCAGCTTTTCCCTGAGGACACGTTATCAGATGCAACTGTTTGTGTGGGCTGTAGTTAAGGACAAATTACTGAGAGCTGTGCGAGAAAACAGCAGGTCTACACACCCTCAAGGGTTCATCTTTGCGTTTTACAGAAAATTATTTTCTTTCTGATATGGTAAAATATTTCATAAACAGACAGTAGTAATAGGTAGTTTTCCTTCTAAATTTTAAAACACTTTATGAAACCAATTTGATATGCACATTACAAGTATGCTGTCATGTTATTTTATTGTGTCATCGGGTGCAATTCTTCCCCAGGACATACGATGCAGATGAATCACCCCGGTAAAGCTTGGACTCCCTCTCCTTCGCAGGGGTGGAGCTCTTCGCCTTGTTTAACCGTCCCAAGATGAGCAGAGGCCTGCTGAAGTACTACACAGTGAGGGTGCCCCTGCGGGTCCAGTGCCAAGACGAGAGCTTCGTCTCCGTGGAGGCAAACTGGCTGGATCACATGACCCAGCACTTTCACAGCGGTGCCTTGTTGATTGACGGCTACTTCCACCTGGGAAGCGAAAATGGTACGGTCCAGGGAACTCCCTTTTTACTTCCGGCAGGAAGTTAGCAAGCTGTGTAACTGTACCCCTTTGAGGAGGAGCGAGGGTACCAAGCCTAAACCTCAAATGGGACACCCCTGGTTCCTCAAGTGTGATTCTTCATGTTGATCACTCCCCTATCAACCCAGTTTAGCAAATGGGTGTCATATTTAATTAATCACTTGAAAGGCCCGCATCAGCAACTCTGAAACACAGATAATTAGGCTGATATCAAATTTGCACATCTTTGCATACATTATGCTTGAAGAGGCATGCAATTATTATTAGTCTTTGCCATTTGTATTGATTGACACCCCTGTGGTACACCCTGGGGCTGGATGGGTAACCACCACAGCAGTGAGAATAGGCATCCCACGCTCTGAGAACAGGGCCTCAAAAACTTAAGCTTAAATAAAGAAAAAGAAACACACTGATTTTATTCTGGCGGAAGACAGTCAGAGTTGAAAGAAAGAAAAAAAACCTCAAAATATATAAATAAATGAAGCTGTCCTCCGTTTCTCGTTCCACTTGAGAAATTCGCCCTTTTCATCCCTTTTCCCAAGTGCCTCCAGTTGCCTTCAGCTGAGAGGGTTAAGTACGTTCGCCTGTCTGGCGGGGGCCACCGAAAGGCTCCTGTGTAGTGTAGCGTCCCTCTGGCGCCGGGAGGTGTAGTCCGGAGTGACACCACTCTGCACGACTCCCCTCCCCTCCCCGAAGGTACGGAAATGGATCGCTCTCATTAGTGTTAATTTTTAATGGTGTTATAATATGCACAGAGCCAGTAAAATATACATATAAAAAAGCAGCAAATGAGCCGTGGGATAGCGAGGCTTCACGCAGGAGACTGACACTTAAATAAAGATTTACACAGGGCTCTCCCGGACTCGCGAGAAAACGCGCAGGAATTGCTAAGCGCTGCATCTGGACCAAGACGTAATTCTTAAAAATAAAAAGATTAAGCCTCCCGAGTCCCCGCTTTATGCAATGTGAGAGTGCAAAATATATACGTACATTTTACCGTAAGTCGCTGACTGCTCCAAAAACGAGTGACCGAGGTACAAGCCTATCAAAAACAGACAGGTGTCTCCGAATTTAGCAAACTTTGGAGGTTTGAATTTATCATGAAAAATTTCCATTAGCGCTTAGACTCAATATGCTTAAAAATCTCTAAAATACAGTTTAAAGCATGGAGCATAATAGAGATGTTCAGCATCAGAACTCGAATCAAAACCATCAAATCAAAACTCCTTTCGTGAATATAGCTATGTGGGTTATTGCAGTGACACCGGTGCTCATTTCAATTCTTGTAGCTTGAAAGTAGTATCAGAATTGTTTATCTTGTCATCTCCCTCTCCTGTCTTTCTTTATTAATATTGTTAGTGTGCAAATGTGGATAAAAATAATGTGAAAGCATTCAATCGAGGAGAGAAGGTTCTTGAAATGCTTTTGATGGTTTGACGGTGGAGGGTCACGATGGAGCTGACTGAGCTAGTGCTTAATAATAGAGTGATTGATGGTTCTTCTGCTCTGAAGTGAGAACATGTTAAAAGGGGTCTCAAGAAATATAGAAATATGGAATTCTTTCAACACATACAAACACACAAACACGTGCCTCCGTCTGCACATTTACTTCAGTAATCTAATTCTGAGCATTTTGTGTTTTTCTTCTCCCAAAGCCGCTTTTGTCGCTGATAAGGTAGTTTCGGGATTAGCGAAGCACCATATCTATAGTTAAAGAATATGTGCCCCACCCACTGTCTGCGATTTAAGTGCAAAAGGTTGGTTATTGGAGAGGAGATACCGTTTCTTTCAGTACATTCAAGTAGTCATGCTGCCACTATCACAAAACATCTATTTCTGAGTCCTAAAAGTGATCTGCATTCATGCGACCTGTATTCTTAAGATCTGCATTCATAAGTATGCGCATAATGCTCATTTCCCACACTTGCGTGAAGCGTAGCATTAATTCCCAGAATGCTTCATTCTAAATGCTACCGCTTGCCTTTCAAGACGCAGGAAGGGCTTATATTACTATTCATGGCTTTGGCTCTTTTGATTCCGAACAGCCCGCTAAAATATTTGATGGCAAGAGGCCGAAACGACCGGGATCCTGGCTGAAGTTGACATCGTCGTGCTCTGCCCCCTCCCCCATTGAGTCACAGCTGGTCTTTCAGTGCCACCAGCTCAGCCATTATGTGGCTGTCATGTTAAGATACAGGACAAATGCATTTAAGTCACCCCTCTGTTACTACCAGACTGGTGATTTCCTACTTTTTTGCTCCTTTATCAGTCCCCCTGCTTCTGCCTTACTGCCACAGTCAGGTGGGGGTGAGGGCAGCCGACCGTCCCCTTTAGGAGCCAAACGCCCACGTCACCACAGCACCTGTCATCCTCCCTGCCTCCTGCTGAACTATCGAGCAAGACAGTCTGGGAGAGGTCTCCATTTTCAATTACGGTCCGAACAAGGAAGACGATTTATTAAAAGGGAGGACAAAGACTGTGTCTAACCGTGTGTAGAGGTGTCTTTACCTGAGTGAGTGCAGCCTAAGTGTCTTTCAGGGGAAAGAAAGGAATCGCGACGTCCCCGTCTCCCTCTCCGCACCCCCCTCACTGCAGCCAAGCCCTTATCCCCATTATCCAGAGTAATAATGAAATCCAGAGTGTCTTTAAAAAGAGACAGGCCTGTACAAACATTATTAGTGTGCAAATGTAGAGGAATTAATGAGAAAGCACTCAGGAAAGGAGGAGGAGGTCTGTGAAATAAGAAAATGCTGGTGAAAGAGGAGTGAGCAGTGATGGGAAGGTCCAGGCTTGTTTGAGCATCAACACATAATTCTGAATTCATAAATCAGGTTGGCAAGAAGAACGTTGAAGTGTACGAAAAGTACAGAGCGAGACATGGCATAACGGCCATTTACATACTCACCGTACCTCAAAGTCATACATTCGGTTTCAGCATTAAGGATTTATTGACAGAATGTTATGAGAGGATGTTTGCGGGACTAATATATGGTTCTCAGAGAAGCAGTTAGAAATCATTCATGTTGATGCATCAACTGACTGAGCTCACGTGAAACAGTCAGGTGACTATCTTCATCTCGCGACCAAAATTAGACCGCAAGGCAGTCGTATTGACAGATCTCCTGCCCGTGGGATGGATAACCTATCACATCTGTTGGGCTGTTCCTTTAACTTGGTTCTCTCAATGCTCTTTGGCTTGTTTTTGGTTTAATTGTCAGTTTTGTTTGTCTTCTATCGTCATGCAAAGGCATAGCCTGGCTAACATGCCTCACCACGCCCCAGAAATACAGCAGTAAGTATAACAACTCAATAGCTCTATGAATAGAAATTCCCAAAATCTGAAAAGCTGGTAAGCTAGATATACAGTACATACACGTAAAGCGCACATGTATGATGCATTAAAATGCATTCATAAAGCATTATAAACACAGCTATAACTATTTAGAAAAAGGCATGTTTATTATGCATCATGAATGCTCTATGTCATCTATAATACACTGTAAATACCTTCATAATTCATTATAATGGCTTTTACTGACCGTTCTAATGCATTATGAAGGTATCTATATAGCTTCATTGAGCAATCATAATGCATAAATATGGCTATAATGTGTTATGCCTTTTTATAGTTATAGCCGTGTTTATAATACTTTATGAACGTATTATAATGCATTATGAAGGTGTCTGTAATGCATTCTTATGACTGCTTTAAGTAAAGTTTTGAATGCTTATAGCAGTTCCATTTTTGGTATATTTGTAAATTTTTGTGTTCTTGTTTAGTTGGTATTAAAATTGCTGGATAGGTGTAAATAAAGGGAAAACTCACTGGCCACGAAGAAGTGTCTGTGCTTAGTTTCCTCGTGCAAAATGTAAAGTAAAATCAAAATTTTCAATTTGGCTTTCAAAAAGTGAATTGCCGATCAAAGCTTTGGTCAACTAATCTGCCTAATTAATCTACAAGCTAGTAATTCACTGGGGGTCCCCTGTGATAACGCAGCCAGCCTGTGCTATCGTTCGTGACCTCCGGTGAATAATTGGCTCACTGCGCAACGCATAATTAGCACTAACCTTGTTTGGGCCCAGCTGGAGTGACCTCTCCTTCTCAGGTCTTGTATTTGTCCCCTGCAGATGTGTCCCCTACGTCTGTGGAGAGCATCTTCATCTTCCAGGAGGGGCAGGAGGTAGAATCCAATACGGCAACAGCGTATGACGCCATAGTGGTGGAACAGTGGACCGTTATCGATGTGAGTGAATTCATACTTCTTCTTCATTTGGATTTGCCATCTCTGGTAGTATCTGTACATCAAGCCCTTTAATGATTAGATTTGAACCTTAACTTTGAACTGCCGCTACCATCGCCTAATAGCTGCAGTTCAATGGAAATCTCCTGTTTGCCTTTTCATGGTGGTTATCCCTAGTTTACTTTGCATTCCCTCCCCAGATCGGTAAAACCAAACTCCCGTCCAATTGTGAATTACGCCCGGGCTCAGAATCAGCCATGACCGGACACGTGGAATTTTCAAACGGGCGGATCGACAGATTTAGCATGAAACCCCGTCTGATCGTTAAGCAGCTCGCTGCGTCAGGCCTGCTGGAACCACACCCGTGACGTGCTTTTGTCATGGGGGTCTGCACCGCCACGCCAAACTTAATCAACTAAGCTGTTTTTGTCGCACGTGCGCGCAGAGTCTTGGCTGAGAAGCACAGTTGCCAATATGAGACTGTTGTTTTACTGTGGGTGTTTTTAATTTGCCTTCCCTCAGAAGCAGGTGCCTTTCTGCACAAAGTGAGAAAACATCACACACTGGCAAGCTAATGAGCCAAGGATAGATAAAGAAAACTAGTCTTTTCATGGAGCTTCTATACATAAAATTGCAAACTCCAGTTCAATGCAAGTACAGCCAGAAAATAATTGAAAGTGGATATTGGTGGTGACTTAAGAAATGATTCTTGCACTCCGTGTATAAACACATGGTCTAGGAAATGGAGTATGTTCTTCATTGCGATTATCTCCTGTGCACTTTCCACTTGCAATGCATGACGATTTAGGCCGTGTATTACAGTAAAATACCATTTACTGGGCGTATCAGCACTGTTGCTCTTTAAGACGTTCATTACTCAGTTAGATGGATCAAGTGAGAACGTTGAACCTTTCAGAAGGAATCAAAACATTGTTTTAATTTCACGACCTTTATGGAATATTACGCTCTATCAAAACTGTATCAGACTCTGTGTTTGACCTTTACGAGGTCCTGGCTGTCTGTCTGTCTGTGTCTGTCTGTCTGTGTCTGTGAGTACCCTGTGACTGACTGTACCCAGCCGTAGGCTTTGTGTTTCCAGAATAGGCTGCAGATTACCATGATCCATGGTAAGATGTTATTAAAGACAGATAGATGGAAGAACGAAGGATAATAACTGTCCACTTTCGGAGAATCTCTCTATTAAAGAAAGACTGACTTTGCTCAGGGAGAAGCTGGTTTGAAAAGGCTTGGAAACATGACTGGGTCGCACTGGACGTAGTATGTTCTGGCACGATGCGGCTGATATGATCTTCTGAAGTGCAGCCTTTCCTTGGCCTCATTACTTATAACTGTTGATGAAAAGATCCCCCCAGATTTATGCTAATGAAGAGCACTATCTGTAATTCTCCAAATGATGACAGGGTAACTGATGACATTTGCATTTCCACTATAGGAAATAGCATCGCGCAGACCTGAAACTGACAATAACAGGGGGCATATTGAAATTTACTGAGCCATGCAGTTATTGGGTTCAGTGGTAAAACTCAGCCTGTCTCTATAAACATAAATGGGGAGGGTTTATTTTTTATCCTGCTAGAAATCTGAGCTGCTGCATAATGAGTGATGGAGCTGCACGGAATCGTAGCGACTTTCTGAGAGTACATGACAGCTGATGATCGTCTTGGCAGCGCTGTCAGCGAGGCGAGGGAGCTGCAGGGCTCACGCTAAGCGTGCGCATGGCTCTGCCGCTCTCTCCCAAACACGCTTGCCTTGTTTTCAACGTGTTTTTATATATTATTGGCTACGTGAAACGCTGCATATTTTGCTGAAAATGTTCAGTATTACCTCTTCAGGGTTTATCTTAAGGATATTTGACGTTCCCACATGTCAGAATTGTCAGCCGTTTTAAAGTCACGTTTGTGACACTGTGCTGTTCTTGGAAGTGCAACGGGGACATGGCGAAATGCGTGAACATCGGACCTTTTCGAAAGTAAAGCTGCAAGCGAATATGTGATCTGCAAAAACGAGAAAAAAAAACAGTTTCCCCATTCATTCACAGCAAGCTTATTTTCTAGCATTGTGTGCAATTCAACCCTAGACAATCTTTTGCGCAAGCAGTATAGTCATAATATTATTAATGATATGTTGCTGGCATATTGTATACAAAGTATAAAATGCATTGAAATTCTGCTTCAGCTACGTGTAGAAGGGCAGCACGGTGGCTTTTGGTAGCACCGGCTTTGCACCTCTGGAGGTCGGGGCTTGACTCTCACGTCCGCTGTGTGTGTGTGTGTGTGTGTGTGTGAATTCTGCGTCTTTCCTCACTGTCTCAGTGTTGTGAGGGTTTCCTCGCAAGTCCAAAGACGTGCAGTTTGGGTGATTGGTGTCTCTGAATCGCCAGTACTGTGTCCTTGTGTGTGTGTGCCTGTGATGGACTGGCATCCCATGCAGACTGTACCCTGTACCCCATCCTTGTACCCTGTACCCCATCCTTGTACCCTGTTTTACTGAGAATAGGCTTTTACCCCCCAGCGACTTTCACCCCAATAAATGGTTAAAAAATAATAAAATACATTTATGTGAAAAGAAAGAACTATAACTAAGTATGTCCTGTGTAAATCTAGCGCTGGGTGTTTGATACGCACAAAGAGCTCAGACCTTTTGACCTTTGGTCTTTGGCAACCTTAACTGCTGTAATAATTTTCAGTCTTACTTCACTCATTAAATTTTTCCCTTTAGCAGCGCACTGTTACATTCTGGGCACACAATTAAAAGATTTCTTTTTTAGGAAACACTTTTAAGTGGTTGAGATGGGATATATATCAGTCTTAGTCACTTGATGTTTGTTCATAGGGAACTTGATCTGCTTTGTTAATATTCAATCTGCTATCCCGCACTTCATAAGAAATTAACATCAAAGAGCTGGCTTTCAGTGTTCATCTCTGTTTATGTTCTTCCTCTGATTTTAGCAGAGCACTGTTTAGCTTTAATGTAGTTTAGCTGATGCTGAGACACCAGCAAATCAGAGGAACACCTGAAACAATGAGGCGAATCTTTCTGTGAGACTAGGTAGTGCTAAGTGAATCTTTCAGTGTGCGAATGACAGTCTCTTGCCTGTGCTAAACCGCCTGTGCTAAACCGCCTGTGCTAAACCGGGAGGTATGTTTATGGTGCTACTGGCACTCTTCACGTTTCCTGCAAATTTGTAAGAAATCACAAGATCTGAGGGTCTGGAGTCTGTCCACGCTAATCGGGATGACGCTTGCTTCATGGTCATGGAATGCAGCAGAACGAATGTGCAGACTGGGGATCAAACCCTTCCTCAAAGGCAGTAAGGGGGGAGAGCTCAAAGGCCGTAGAAAAGCGGAGACAGTCAAGCGGCTCACATGCTGTCTTCTTCACCAAAGAGACCGTGGCAATCAGTGGGTCACAGCAAGCTGAAGGACACCCAGGGAAATAGGAACCAATGCCATTCTGATCGAGAACCTTTGAGGAAATATTTAGATGCTGAGGACTCTTATGTCAGACACCTGCGTCAGTGGTGTGTTCATGAGTGAAAACTGTCCATTCAGCTAAGACACTGAAGCAAATGTGAAATGTGTGTGAGAATAGCGTGGCAGTGCACTCGGTTAGGAAATGTGCAGGAATAAAAAGGAAATGATGTCCAGATTTATAAAAACCCTCACTTTCAGTTTGGCTATCTCTAGTTGAGACATAAAGTGAACTGTTTCCATTTTCAAGTTTACAAGCCCCTGCTTGACTCTGGAATATGTACCTTTTAATGAGATGCATATAGGTCTAATGAGAGACCCAGAATTCCCTTGTCTTTCATGTAAAAAGTCATTTCTTCCCGTGTAATTGGGCCATGCTGCATGAATTATTCATCCTGCACTTTATTTTGGACTTTCGCGCTT
The DNA here is from genome assembly GCA_019775895.2 of Stomatorhinus ivindoensis. NCBI lineage: Eukaryota > Metazoa > Chordata > Actinopteri > Osteoglossiformes > Mormyridae > Stomatorhinus > Stomatorhinus ivindoensis. Next base: position 18,096,372 of record JABFEB020000132.1, read on the forward strand.
GTCCACACGTGTTCATTCTGAATCGATTCCGGGTGCGACGAAATCGGGAAAAGACCAAGTACTAAGCGTGGAACCCAGTTTCCTATCGAGCACTGCTGTTAGTGGAGAAGTAGAAAAGGCAACATGGACATATTAATGAATATTAAAGAAGCTAAAACAATCATGGCATCTTACGTACCTGCATTCTGTGGAGCCTTGTCATGTCTTGTGATTGCAAATGCCTTCCAATTAAACCCCTGCTTTAGCTGGTAATGTGGGGGGGGACAGAAAGGAGATGGGGGGGTGCTGTCGTAGCCCTAGCCCCGTCTCTGTTTGTGCAAATCCAATTTAGCATGAAGTCATTATATTTGTGCTAAAACGGATTCTCCACAGCGACACCGCAGCTGCCAAGACAGACTCCATGTCACTGTCCTCCATGCCGTCTCACTCCCTGTGCGCTAAAACAAAGCATCTCTCCTGCTCACTCCTGGCATTTTAAGATGCATTTCACTCCACCTCGCCTGCCGAAAACGTTTGTTTTTTTTTGACGCGGTCCAGAAATCTGAGGCTCATCATTGGCGCCGGGTTTGTTTGGCTGGTCGGAAGGCCAGAACCCGGCTGCCCTCAGTATATGAAGACGCGTCGACATGCAGACCTCTCCATCCTCTGCCGGGAACTTCTCTGTTAGCCCAGTTTGCTCAAGCAGAATTGCATTACAATTGCGATTCCTTGATTAAATGCGCCTCTGCGGCGGCTGAATTGTTCTGCATTATTGGGCTGACATGTTTATCCAGTGTAACTTATGGTTTTTACCCACTTTTACCCAGAGATGCACTATTTTCAGTCGCTCTGGGTTACAGTAGCAGGACCCCCTCTGGGATTTGAAACATTACAAGGTTATAAGCCGTTGTCCTTAATCACCATGTTTCCTAATACTGTGCAATATAGTTGTCCAACTGACTTTATTTAAAATGTTTGCTCTCAGATTGTCAAAGACAACCTTGACTGATGCATTTGGATTCTATTAACTAGTAATCAAAGATTTTACTAGTTTATATGTTAATTTTTTATCATGAATTATAAATTCACATTTGCAGAGTATATAGAAAGTTAAGCTGCTTTATTCTCAGTTCATGTTTAGTTAACCGCAAAAAAATCTATTATATATATTGTTATTCAAATGAGCAGAGTTTTGGGTGGTCAGTACTTTGGCTCTATCTGAATATTTGTATAACTAGGTGAACCTAGTTGTTAGCTCTGCCCTTCATTGGTATAGACCCTGTCTATGTATCTATCTGCCTGCCTGCCTGCCTGCCTGTCTCTCTGCCTGTCTGTCTGCCTGTCTATCTGTCTGTCAGACTGTGTCTGTCTGCCTGCCTGTCTGTCTGCTTGCCTGCCTGCCTGTCAGTCTATTTGTCTGTCTGCCTGCCTGCCTGCCTGCCTGCCTGTCTGTCAGTATATCTGTCTGTCTGCCTGCCTGCCTATCTGTCTGTCTGTCAGACTGTTTGTCTGCTTGCCTGCCTGTCTGTCTATCAGTCTATCTCTGCGGAGGTGTGCACTGGGACTTGAAATCCACTGGAGTGTGTGCTGAATGCTGCTCTGGCATGGCTGACACGCGTCACACTTCCTATGTGGGGTTGGGTGTCATGTGCGAGCGCAGAAAAGCCAGGCAGCGACCGCTTTCTGTAAGTGCTGCATCAGGGAGGACTCTGTCACATGTTTTATCTGCGTTGCCATAACCACCAACATTCAAACATCAATCCCAAATATAACAACAGGCCAAGTTTTTTATACCTGAGGTTTTTTCTTCTAAAGCAACGGTACATATAGTCTGTAGACATAAGCATTGTAGATTGTAATTAGTAATGTCCTAAATTTGAAAACTTGGTCCTAGCATTTTCAACAAGTCTCTTCAGAATGAGTCATATAGCTCACATTAGAAGTGCCCAATATTTAAAGTACTTTCTCCACTGCATATAACTCTTACGCTGATTGCAGCAATTCAAGAGCTCATAAGACAGTGCTTACCCTCGTCATATAGGCACCGAGACAGACACTGTCTCTACTGAACAAAGTCCATCCGAAGGCTAGGATGCCTAAAGAGTAAATATATATGCATTCTTATGTGTATATAACGAGGAAATGCACACCACTCATTGCTGACTTGCATGAAAGTTAATTAATGATTACTCAGCAGCTCATTCCCTGGGGTGAAAAAAATCAGATAGCAGCAGTGCATTCCATGACAGCCTGCCAACACTGTAAATAGAAATGTAGCATGATTACCAACCTCCCATTGTCTCATAGAGTAAGACACGCAACGACGGAATATGTTTCAGTCTGGAAAATCGTGCCTACGTTTAAGTTATCATTTGCATTGTTTCCATTGAGCATATGCTTTTGTCCAAAGTGATGTACTATGGAGGCCAACTGCACAGAGACAAACATACGCCCTTCAAGGAGGCAGCTGGGCTGAGCTTCCAGTGAAGTGAACAGTATTACTGTGAGAGCTGCACACCATCACGCAGTGCAACACTGAGAACATTCAGGGACCTGAGAGAGGTATCAGGCTAGTAGAGGAATTCCTAGAACAGAAGGGTCTTCGGGTATTTCGTGAAGCTCAGTATCAAGCATGAAGACGATTATCTGCCCGATAATGATGCCATCTCAGATTGACAGTGGCTTAATACCATAATAAAACCATTGTACACCTCTGTTACCTCTGTTAAACAGACTGATGTGATGACCAATACACCAAGCATTACGGTCCTTTGTCATCCTGTGGCCTGATCCATATCAGTACTCCATCACTCCCAGAAGGGAAGGCTCTGGTTCTGAGGAGTCCCGCAGGTCTTACAGGATGCATTTCACTTAGCCCTTCATTAACACCTAAACAGCAGACTAAGAAGCTTCTACAGCTAATCGCATCGATGAAGCCATCGTGGGCTGACAGGCAGCAAAGAACCCCGTAGGCTGCCCCAGGGTCGACAATTGTGAATGCCAGGTCTGATTCCTTAAATGTAACAAGATAAGCAGCAATTCAGTTTGCTAAGTAATCAGTGTACTGGCTAGCAATTTGCTAACAGTGATTTTTTTTTTCTCAGCTAGCCTATTACGACGCATTCTCCAGTGATGTTACTGTCAAGTTAGTCAATATATAAATGTATTGTTACTTAAATAGAGCCAATAAAATGAGCGCTTTATCTCCTCTATTGAAATTTGAATAAACTTTCACCTTTCATAAATGCAAATAGAAGTAGTTTTTCTAAGTCTTCAAAGAAAAAAGCTGAAATATTGCTAATCTTCCAATGAATTAAATCCTCTTTCTGAAATTTCTTGGTATACTGTATAACCCAGAATTCTGCTCTTGCGAATGAACTGTACGCTTTCTACAGGGCGTGGGAGTGAAGACTGATTATATTCCGCTACTCCAGTCTCTGGCGACGTTTGGCTGGAGACTCACCTGTGTCCTCCCAACACCGCTCGTCAAGACTAACAGGTGAAATCCCTCTACACCACTATGTCATCTCGTAAAATTTACACATGGGCCGGAATTAAATAGCGTGGAAGCTAATCCCTCTCTAGGTATCTCATTAAGATCCAGGTGGACGCCGTAAATATGCAACGAAGCTGCTTGATAACTCTCCATCTGTTCATATATCCCACAAACCCATGATTAATTTGAGAGTCTTTAGTGCAGAGTCATAATAAATGACATTATAGTATATAACCTTCTAAGTCTCCGAAATATCCAGAATGGGAGGTAATTTTATTACTGGATAATCATATTGTCTTGAAGCTGTCATTCATACCCCACAGGCCTTTCAGTTATGGTGTCATAAGGGAATTTGAAATAATGTGAACAGTGAAGAGCATGTCTGAAGCGGATGAAAAACCAGATCCTTTACATGAAGTATCCTGCTGGCATCTTGAGGCGAACCGTGTCCTAGAGCAAATGGAGGTTGTCTAAAAAGACCCAAAAAATTCCAAGCTGTATGTTCTAGTCGAGTCGCTATGATACCTTAAATCAGCAAAGTCGCACCAACCCAGCTCGCCTCAGCAGAGTGCCAAGACTATGCAAAACCAATCAAAGATGACAAAGCTACGCTGACTTAAGGCAACCCAGTTTTAACTGTATGAAGCAACATTATTTAACTCTCCAGAAACTCTCAAAGGTTACTAGTGTTGCCTGATAGTTAAAGTCGTAAGCAGAGAAGGTATTCTGTTTAATCATTCTGTTATGGCTGTAATTTCATTTTTATCTATTGTTATTATTTATTTCCATTATTTCTAATTTATTTTTCCCATTTTTGTTTTGTTTTACAAGTGCTTTCGGGCACTTGCCGGGGGGGTGTTCCATGAAAGTAGCTAAAGAAAGCCAGACTTTCCCGAAAAAGTCAGACTCAAACTAGCGCCATCTCTAAACTTAACCACATGTTGTTCCACTAACGCAGTTAAGCTTCAACGGATCAAGGCTCATTCAAGGCAGACTTGCATAGTCTCACTTATTGCGCAAAACCAAGATATTTAAGAAACCCAAATGAATGGATGATCGATAGATCGATCAAATGAGTCGGAAAGCGTGTAAAACAAGAGCGGTGTTTCTTTCCACCGCAGAACAAACGCTGCTGATGGAGCTGTACGAAAATTTGCAAAGACGTAAGTTCTAAAAAAGGCAGTACTGTGGCCAGAGAGTTGGCTTGGCAAAGAATTGCAGACAGACTAAATGCACAAGTTATGTAATGTGAAGTGTCTAGTACAGCGGCACGGTGTACGGTGGTTTATGCTGTCGGCTTACATCGTGAAAGTCGCTGGTTTGATCCCTGTAGCCAAAGGGGAACCTTCTGGGATGAGTTCACGTGTCATTCTTACGGTATAATAATGTTATTCTGTATTATTTGATCTCCATAAAATACAGTTAATCTGGTCTGTAGCAGACTTGTTCACTCGCCTAAGTTATCATGGTAGCTCAGCAGGGATTCATTTAAGACACGTCGATGGAACGGAACTCCCACTTAAACGAGTCAAAATAAGTCAGACTTTCCCTTAATCCTGCTTTATGGAACACCCCCAGGCTGTCATTGTAAATAATAAACTATTAAATAAAGGTTAATAGATGAGTGAATTTAAGGTGGATTTAAGGTGGACGAGTGCCTTTGCGTGGGACAAGAGGGCAGATGGATGGTGAGCCTGACTGGAAGTTTGGGGGAATCACATCTCACACGTGTTGTTGGGTCTCTCTTAGGTCCCTGCTCGTGTGGTCTGAGCTCATGAGCTCCTTGTCTTCACCCATATCTGTGACCATTTTGGTGCATCACTGATTAATCACATCTATTTTAAACTCTCATTTTCTACAGAGAATGCACCCACAGAATGCAGGAATAGGGCAAATTAATCAAGTCACTGTCCTAGATGCTAATAGGTTTATACATTTTCACTTGTTCCCCGTGTTGGTCTCGCATGCATCTATTCACATGCTCCCCGCCAGCTCTGGCGTCGCGAGTCTTTTGTATTTATTGTGTGTTCCTGTGCTTACAGGCCTGCTTCTCAGAAGATAGGCTCATTATGCCGTAGTATGTCTTTTTATTCTGGGAGAAGTTGAGTAAGGTTACAGATAATGTGATTTAAGAAGAATTGAAGATGCAGATGAGGAATGTTAAGTTTATGCAGTGAAGTATCCATTAAGGTTGCTGGGAAAGTCATTAATTATTTGCGAGGGGTGATATTTGTGGCCAGGAAGCGGGCATCCATGCGCTTATTTTCCTCTCCTACAGCGACGGGAGTCTGGCCACCAAGCAGATCGTTTTCCTCCAGAGGCCCGCCTTGCCCCGGAAGAAGAAAGGGTCCAAGGTAGCGACCTCCACATTCCCGCGCCTGTTTCTCCTGCCGCTGCTCGCGCACTCGCGCGGAACAACAACACTCTGCTCTTCGTCCCGTTTCTTTCGACACGCCTTGATATTGTTTGCATTAGACATAAGAAGCACTGGTCAGAGTGATCCGTCTCTGAACTCCAGGAGGCCAAAGGCATGGAGTTAAGAGACAAGCTTTTGAGACCCTCTGACAGTCTTGCATGAGAGGCTCCCTATCAGCAAATCTGACTTCAGGCACTGAATAATTTCAGCGAAATATAATCTTTCTATGTCTTTCGCCATTAATGTAGTTAACGCTTTTAGATCATTTGGCGAGCTTCATTGTTATTTTTAACATTTTCTTGTAGAGTTTGCATGCGTCCACGGGGAAATCAGCTCTGCCGCTGAGGATTACTTCTTCATTTACAGAACACAGCACAACTTAATCTCATCACATGACTAGAACTGTTTCATTGTCATGCACAGCTGGTTGGATTTCAGAAGCATTTATAGATATTTAACACTTTGTCATCGCAAAGGTGTCTCTGCTTGGCTGCCATTATGACTGTGACTTATGCCATATGCCTGTTTCAGCTAAATCTATTTTTACTTTGTCACTTTATCATTCTCAGTTCTTTCATCGTCCATTCTTATGAAACAGCTTGCTTGTCTTAAGGAACAGCCGCATTTTTTTTCATTTAAACTTTGAGGAATAGAAGAGCCCTACTTATACTTTGAGTTTCTCTCTACTTTACAGAAACTGAATTTCAAAACGAGGAACAAGTCAAATAAGAACTCTGTCAAAGATGCTCCAAATGACAAAGGCAGGAAAAGCGATTCCCCAGGAGGGGAGAAGGGGACAGAAGCAAAGATGCTGGAGGAAGGCGAGAACGTGTCCAAGGCAGAGATGGAGGCTCTGGTGAAGAGCAACGATGAGAACAGGGAGAGTGAGGAGGGATTATTCCTGGAGAGAGGCAAAGAAGAGAGGAAAGAGGAAAGAGAGGCGGCTGAAGATGGGATTAGTGAGAGTGGGGAGAAGGTGAAGACTGAAGAAGATAGAGAAGGAGAAGGGGCGGTGGAGACTGAAGAAGATAGAGAAGGAGAAGGGGCGGTGGAGACTGAGGTCGATGAAGAGCGTGAGGTAGAAAACCTAGAGGAGAATATGGATGAGACCCAGGCAAATACTGAAAACAAAAATATGGAGAGGAGAGAGGAGGCTGGAGAAGAAAGGGAATGTCTGGCTGAAGAGGAGCACGAAAAGAATTTAGCTCTACAGGTCATGAAGGGAGGGGCAGACAAAGAGGAGCACAGGGCCGCAGTATCTCATAGCAGCGCTGTGGGACAGGCAGAGCAGCGCAAGCCAGACTCCCATGTTGAGATCCAGGTTTCGCTGGAGTCAGGGCTCACACAGGAGACATTGGGATTCCCCTCGTCTCCAGACCACTCTAGCAACCCCAGTCATAAGACTGACAGTGACTAAGGCTGCAAATGACTAAGACTAGAGGGGCCTTTGATTACTAAGGGGGTCTTAGTGTCAACTGCCAATGGCGATGACAGTTACATGCTCCCTAAAAGTCAGCATTGAAATCAAATAAAATTTTTAAGTGATAGAATTGAAGTAGGCCCACAACAGCTTCTGTGTACATGCAGCTATATGATTCTGAAGGTAACCTAATGAAGAGGCTCCAATGGAAACTTGGTGAGACCTCGAGTGGGGGCTGGGGGGGCACTTGCAGCCGCGTGTGGAGCTACTCCAAAACACCCAGAAACGAAGCAGAAGTGCTCCGTGTTTTGTCAGCCGTGTTGAAATGCCGACGTCCCGCCTCCCCTCTCGTCGCTCCACTGTGACGCTTACTGGCGACTTACGGACTGCGGAGGAGCCTGGAGCCCGTGAGGCGCCAAGAAGCAGGTGGAAGAAGGATGCACCTGTTTCCCCCCCGCACCCCCCCTTCCGCATCAGGCATCTTGTGCTGAAAAGGAAAACTGCGCGGATCGCTGGCTGTTCCAAAGTGCGTGAAAGACGGGGGGGAAATTTGGGAGGGAGGGGAGTATTGCAGCTTACTGTACTCATAAGAAAAATTTGAAATCAAGTTGTGATGAAACAGTGTTGTATCATGCTGTAATACAAATTCTCAGGACAGTCACATGACATGGCCTTTGCTTCAGCTCATTGGTCGGCCAGGCCTGTGCCGCACCAATGTACCCTGGCCTTGGTCCAAAGCCTCATTCTTCACACGTCGCCGCATTTCTACCACCACTGCAAGAGTGAGATTGGGAGACCTTTTTAGTAGCGTATGTGGGATAAAATGCCGTGAAGTAAAGACACATCATTTTCTCCTTCAGCAAACGCTTAGACGTGCAAAGCCTTGTATATGTGACCTGAGTTTTTATGCTTGTATTTTTCTTGTTAAGTTATTTTTTGATATCGTCTTGCTAATGATGCTGGGGTAAGAAGTAGGGAATAGAAAAAAACTTTCCAATACGGAAAAACAATCTGCTGAATATAAAGCAATTCTGCTTTTGTATTGCATAGGATGTTGCTTTGACCTGGGTGTGTAATGAGGAAATAGATAGTTGTTGACCTGAGGAGGGCTTGTCCCTCCCTCCGCTGTAGCTTTAATGAAGGTTTAACGACGTGGGCCTGGGTGGTAGGCTGCTTTGATGTTCCTGTGGTAGCCCTGTACATCCCAGGCAAGATGACTGTCCAATGAGGAGACACTTTCTCCAAGACAGTAGAGATCAGCTAAATTCCAGGGGTAACATGTAGGCTTTTAAATCACTTTAACTTTAAAAGACCTACTGTCAAGGGCGTAGGAGAGAATTTGATATTGGGGGACACAACTTAATGATATAAATGTGAAGGTCTGTATTTGGGATGGGGACAAATTAAATATTTAATAATTGAATGTTGTCATTCAATTCCTGATAAGTTTAATTTGAAATCCCCCAAAGAGTAACTTTTCCAAAACAAACAGGATATATGTTCCGCAATAACACAAATGATATTTATTTCTTATTGCATATTTTCCCCGTATGTAGCTTAACGTTTAACGTTATTAGCTGCTTTTTAATTGTGCGAACAGCAAAGCCTGATTATGTTTATGTCAAAGTTAGCTACAAGAACCAAATGGTCAGACCAACTCTGCTTTAATCTACTGAAATGGATACATTTTTTCATTATATACATACAGGCCTGTAGGTGTTGAAGAATTGTTGCTGTTAAATACCTTTGGCTTGCCTTGTTTAACAAGCCTGGCCCCTCTGCCGAGATGTGTAGCACTCTAAAAAGACAGTCATCGGCCTTCTAGTGAAAACTGGAGGTTTATATTATATTTTGAGCTTAAAGATTGTGTGTGCAAAAAAAATGGAATGTGTCTTGTTAGTTTATTGACAGTACATGGCTGAAAATACAGTTGTTAATATTAGATTTTAGTTTGATGATAATGTATTTTTATGAAGTCCAGTGTTTTTTGGAAAAGATATTGTAATAACATTGTCGTTGGGAGCTGGTGGACTCCAGGACTTCAAAAACCTTCTTCATGCTGCATCCGCTGGACCTCTTCTGTCCCGGTTTCGCTCCGGTTTTACGGGGTCCGACCTTCTGGACACTAGACAAGGTCAGAGGCTAATGTTTGAAATACTTTGTTGCCTATTCACTGTTCTTTACAGATGGAAACCATTTTGAGTGTGTGATTGGTTGCCTCAGTCGTGTCACATGACGCTTCTAAACATATATCAGGATGTTGTCTCCACCCACCTTCTGTTCTATGAAAATCTCAGCTGTGGGTTTTGGCTGATTAATAAGAGTTCAGTTTGTCTTCAATCTGCTATTTTGAATCAGAAATAGACTCCCTGAGATGTTATTGTTCGTGTTCATCCATGCAGTTGCCTTTTCAGTCGATTTGTGATTTTCAAAAGTGTTTTGCTCATGCTGCTAAATCCATGTATTAGAATCGTGTGATTCCATGTTTTCCTGCAGTTTTTGTATGTTGTTTAATGACATGTACATGTTTTCTACGGGCTCCCATTGTGTAGCATTGACAGATTCTGCTGGGGATACATACGGCTTCTGGCACGAGTCTCAGAAATGGTGGTGAATGTTATGCATTTCCTACCTTTCCTGCCTCTCACATCCTCCTGGGCGGGGTGAGGGAAGGTGGTCAGACTATCAAACTACGCCTGCGACTGTCCTCCGGTGGCACGAACGGCGAGACGAGGAGGTAGACCAAAGCGAGATACGAGGCTGGAGCTGAACGGCCACCTTTGTGGCCCGCCAACAAAGACGGGCGGCCCGACTGCAGCAGAACCCACCCGGCTGAGGCTGTTAGCGTCCGCTAATCCTCTTCTGAAAGGGAGCCCCACGTGCTGCACCCGCCACTCAGACGACGCGTGGTTACACCCCTTTGCATCTCTCGGCCCCCCACTGCTTGCTCGTGGTCCTGAGCATACAGGCTTGTCACCGTGTCGCTGTGCGAATCTCAGACTGACAGCCTGTCACCGCTGCCGTCGTCTCCAGAGCACCTCTCTAGTGCGTGCCGCTTAATTCTCTGTAAGACATTGATCTTTGCTTTTCTGTTTTGGAGAGCTCCATGTTTGTTCACGTTTGACGTCTGTATAATTTGTACATAATAAATCTGCTTTTGTGTTTTTTATAAATATATTTGCTTTATCATACATGACGTAAATTGTTTCTTTGTCCGGCCAGCCAGTAGTGACATTCACATTCTTTTGTGGTGATGACATATTTCCCTGAATAACCTAAGTTCTTTTGGCTGACAGTTAAATGTCTGTTTCAGTGTTTGTTCTCCCATTGAAGGACTTACTAGTCAGAGCTGGAACACTCTTAAAATTTGCATGTCCAAATTAAGTCCACATGATCCTTTGAAAGTCGTGTCCTTCCCTTGGATGCAAGGTAACGAGACAATTATTTTTCTGAAGTGAGGTACACAAGGCCTTTCCAAGATGTACAGAGCCCCCGCCTCCTAGCACCATTGAATTCATCATCGATGGCGCTTATGGTGTTTTTAAATGGCAGCACAACTGGGCCGACCTCCGTAAACACAGACGGCGCTGCTTGTGGGTCGAGCTTCCGCTCAGCCGTGTTTACACTTGAGCGTTTCTGTTTACTGCAAATGCAAATTTTATTTATTCACAAATTATGGTCTTCATTATATGGAAATTGAGGATGAATCAGGATTTGTAATCATTCTAAATAATGATATGCAGAAAATCCAACAGTTCAGTAAAAATGGTGTCAGCGCAGCAGTTCTGAAATGGAACAGAGCAGAATGATGCATTTCAGACAGGTTGCGGGAGGTTGACATCTTAAATGTTTTTAATCTTAGATGAGTGACTCCCATCTTGGGACAGTAGAACAACCAGTAGAGGTGTCTGAACATACAGATAAACAAACAAGGCTTGTATTTACCTTCTGCTCTAAATATACACACATATATAATCATTCACTGGCATAATTTCTTTATAATAATAATATTAATAAAAACATTTGCCTTTATGCCGAAGACACAGGTTGACTCTTCTCAGTAGCATGTGAGCTATAAATGCTAACATTGTGGATGGAGATGCAGGTGCTCAGCTGCTGGGGCTGATGTCCAAACTCCCCAGGGGTGGGGGTTCATTCCCACCCCCCTGGCATCAAGCATGTAGAGTGTGCATGTACTCCCCGTGACTCTCAGAGTTTTCTCCCACTGTTCAAAAGTGCATTTAGGTGGAATCTTTAAACCACACCTCTTGCCAAAATTTATGCTTCAAAATACTTTTTTATTCAATTTTTTATACTATTTCATTCATCATAGGGGCAGATACAAGGTAGTAAATAAAATAAAATAAAGATAAATAAATAGGTAACCAGATTTATTTCTATTCTTAATTCTATTTATGTTGTGAGAAAACATCAGTATTATCGATACATTGCAGTTTAACACTGGTACAAAACAAATTAAGTTATTAAGCAAATTCATAATAGTGTTTGAGGGATGTGCAAATTACGGGAGTTTCTGGGGAGAAACAGTAAAACGGGAAGGTGCCGGAAGGTCTGTTGTAAACCATGGGGTGTGAGGATATAGACGCCCTGCATCAGGCTGCCATGCTGTCCAGGGTGTACAGCGCCCCCTACTGTCTGGCGTAAGCTTCACGCTCACCTGTACCTATACTGGGTAATCGGTATGGAAGATGGATCAAAATACTGATATAAGAAATTCTGGAACATCTTCATTCAATACTGTGATAAGGGTGTATGGCTATTTAAATTATTTATAATACCAAACTGTGCTTCCGCGACGAGGCAGTTTAAATTAAAAATTGTAAGCACTAAATTGCAAGTATATGAAAACAGAAATGAATGGCCATATAAATATTTATCATCAAGTTTAATTTATATAAAAACTGGTCACATGTTTGTTAGGTGTTGAACATTATTTTTGCAGCTGAATAAGTATCAGATAGGAGGAGAATCAAATTGTTAAATGGAGGGAAGAGAAAAAACATCAGAGAGAGAGAGATGGAGAGAGAGAGAAATGGAAAGAGAGATGGAGAGAGAGAGAAATGGAGACTGCTTTAAAGCAAGTAGTTTAGAGACGGAAGGCAGAGGAGGTGATCCTTTGGTTTTTACAGTCTTCTAGCGTTCTTTAGCTGATTGGTGATGGGCTAAGTATGTTTTACACGTGTAGGTTGGTAAACATGATAGTGGTGTGGATATCAATTCTTAAGCAAGCTGTAGGCGTGCTAAAACAGATTCTATTTAGTAGGTCTCTGAGAAAATGCATATTTTATGTTAATGATGTATAAGATACGAAGAGTACCTTTCTGAAGAAGGATGGCTGGCCCATCTGTTGTTCATAAGGTTGGCTCAGAAGGCATGAATTAAAATGAAGGATTTATCTTGAAAAACTAAAAATGCCAAAAGTCTCATATTTTGTTTGGTTACTTCTGGTCAAGCTTAGGACTGGGTGGGGGGTTAAGGTTAGGACTGGGTGGGGGGTTAAGGTCGTCATGTTGGGATTAGGGTTTTGACCATAGAAATGAATGGGGAGTCCCCACAAACATATAGTTACAAACCTGTGTGTGTGTGTGTGTGTGTGTGTGGGTGGGTGTGTGTGTGTGTGTGTGTGTATGTGTGACCCACCCACCCATATATATATATAACTTAGTGTATTGCATATAGTTATGGAGAAAATGTGCAAAATCAACCTGCACAGAACCCAGCGCCCTGCTACAAAGGCAGTTGGAAGAGATTGTTGGATGGATAGTATGTGAAGCAGGAAATGTTCACCAGATATATCCAAGTACCATCTTCAAAATTAGTTAGTTAGTTAGTTAGTTAACATCATACGTAAAGTAGAGTAAACAGGTTGAAAGGCAACTCTGCCTGTTCTATTCATATTAATTAGACTATTTATTACAGTTATAAAAGCAAGGTCACAACCTTGAAGGTGTTTAAATGCATATTTTATTTCCTTTGTTTATTAAATCACAAGTTATTACCAGTGAATCCTTAACCGTTGCGTGAATTAGCTGATTGAATATGAATGCACTTGCAAACGCTTCAGATTTCAGACTGCGGCTGTGGTGACATGGCGCCCTCTGCTGGTGCCTACGAGGATGACAAACGATACCAAGATCAGAAAAAAAACCTGGCACAGGACTATTAATTAAACCACTCATTAATTAATAGTTAATTAAAGGAGAATCCAGCCACTTTTAACTGCATGTGCTGGTGCACAAATTTAATTTGGATAATTATGTACATATAATTTTGATACATTTTGATACTGATTACAGAGTGATCCTGAGGAGTTTGCAATGGGGCTGAACACCCCCTGCCTTCTTTATTGATCTTTTCTCCCACTTTTTGTAATTTTGACCTAATTTCAGGGGATCTTACCATCACAGCTTCCATGGCTTCACTCTGTCTCTAGGCACAGCAGTGGAAACGCACGTCATTAAGCGTGGTGTCGTCCAGTCCAGCCTGGTAACTCTCCATCTTCACCTCAATGCCACAGATGCCCCCAGTTGTGCACTCCTGGCTCCAGCCACCGTAATCGCCCCAGTCCAGCCCCCGCCCCTCCACGACAGGGTTGCTGGTGCAGCGGAACCTGATGTTATTGGCCGAGGTGTCGTCCCCGAAGAGGCCTTGCCCAGGTTCAACCCGAAGCTGGAAGGACTTCAGAAAGCCAGCCTCGGGGCACCACTGCGGGTCCGTCCATTCGCCGAAACTGGAACAAGACACATTTCTTTTTTTAAAAATCCACTGTAGTACCTTTTTGTCGTCTTTCGAGCTGGTTGCTTTGACCCAAACATGTAACTGTTAACGGAAATGCAGTGCATGGAGTCTGCATGCGTTCTGCTGTCACACTCTAACATGAAACCAGCGGGACTGTATCGAAGAAGCACGTCCTATACATACTATCCAACGTGAGACTCGATGGTGTACAAGTAGCTCCTGTCTGTGCCCTGGGAGCAGTACAGACGGATCCCGTTGAGTGAGGTGTCATCGAGGCCAAACTGGTTGGACTCCACCTAATGTAAAACAAAACAAACAAAAAAACTTGAATACATGCAACATATGTAATTATGCAGAACATTCAAAGAGGCACAAATGGCATGATGTCAAGCAACTGGGTGGTTTTCTCTACATTCACATTCACTGTTCCATGGTCAGGAATGCAATGACTATTAAAATAATATGTATTGGATTGACTCAAGGAATTAAGACACATCTAAATTCCCTTATTCCCTGTGATGCTGCCACTAGTCATTTTGTGAAAGACAGAAGCATTGCAACACCGTAATCTTCATGGTTGTGAGTTCCTCTGTGTCCCTGACATGACACGAGGCTGTAGGATCGTGTTTTTACCCGAACACTGAAGCCTGAAGCGTAGAATCCCTCAGGACACATTTCTATCCAAGTCCAATCTCCAAATTTCCCTCCATTCGGCACGGTCAGGATGGAGGTACTGGCCCTTCCAATGAAGTTCCTTCCGGCTCGTTCCACGAAAGGCTTCTCCTCCAGGTCACATGAGCCCAGAGCTGAAATGGAAAGCACTGAGACACACAACAGGAGTAGGGATGCCATGTCAGCGCAACAGACAGACCGAGCATGGAACAAGCTGAGACGAATTTATATATAAACACATCCAGCTGCAAAAAACACACAACCATCCTCCCCTGTTATCTATGTTAATAAGTCACTTTTCTGAAAATAATCATGGGAAAACGCAGGTGTTAAGATGTAACATGAAAGAGGTCAGATGTACTGGGGTCTATCGCCAGTGTGTACGTGTCAGTAATATCTGCTAAAGGGTCCCCTTTGCTCCCTGCTTTCCATTGCGTCTGCAGCCAGTGAAAGTGCAGCTTCTCTCTGCAAGCTGCTGCAGTTCCTGCACCCAGATTGACATCCTGTGAAGCTCCGATGCGCATTAAATCACAAATTTATCCGTGAAGGTCGACCCACCCGAATTTATGCTTTTAATAATCTAGAAGATTATTAAAGCTTATTACACGGCTCTCTGGAATGCTTGATTCTGATTGGTCAGTTGAGACATTTGCGGGTTCGTTCTTTTCAAATAATAACCGATCCAAAGTAATAACGCATTGCCGGTAAAACTTGTATGTTTAAAATGTTAGTCACGTGGTACTATATCGTTTCGCGGAAGGATAAAAATGTTCATTTAAAACAAATATGCCAATAAAATGTTTCAAATTCATATTCGTGTTCAGTTTTTTTCCTTATGTGGCAAGTAGCCATGTAATAAGCGGGATAATGTACAGGCAGCCTGTCGTTATCGCGAAATAAGCCCCTTCAGTGTGATACAAGACCCTCCGCTTCACGTCGGGGCCTGATCACACTGTCGGGGCTTATTTCTGCGATAACTACCGGCTGCCTGTACATTATCCCTTACTTAGATTACAGGTTAAAGAATTAAAGAATGATATGAATGATTTCTGCGTGCTTCAGCCATTTCCTAAAGCCGGAAGGTGGAAGCACGATGTCATAGCTTTGCTTTGCTCATGCCCCCCCGGCAATTTAATCAGATCCGAATGCACAGGTAACCATCATGGCTACCATAGTAATCTGCGGCGACACGCCACCCCATCTGGTTCATGCTCAGTTGAGCTGTCATTTGTTTTCCAACAAAACAGTGACCCAAAACTCATCAGAAGGCCGTGTAAGAGCTTTCTGGCAGAGGAGAATGACGGACTGCTGCATAAGACCTGGCCTCCACAGTCACCTAACCCTAACCTAACCCTAACCCTAACCAAACCTAACCCTAACCCTAACCTAACCCTAACCCAGCAGAGATGATAGGGGGTGACTTTGATCAAAGAGAGAAGGAAAAACTGCCAACAAGTACCCAGCACGTTTGGAAACCAGAGCGGGAAAATTAACTCCCTCAGCCACTCAGCTGAGGTGAGTAATTTAGATTAAGTTGAATGGTACTCTGCTGACTAGTGAAAAAAACATTGCATGTCAGGCCACAAAAAAGAACAAACAGATTACATTGAGTTTTCATCACACAGTACAGGTATGTAGCCGCTGTCTGGGGTGAGTGCAGGGTCTGGTTCGACAATCCCAGTTTCAGACTTGTCCCAGTTAGCCAATCAGCTTGAAGGGCCTGAAATCTATTTCCTGCAGTAGATTCTCCATTTTCCGGAGCAAAATAAAAGTGACTTTGAAAAACTAACTTGATTTAATTAATAGCGTTTTTTGCTCAACCACCTTTGTCTCTTTGCTTATTTTTGCTCTTTTTTACAGTGGCCATCTTACATCTTACATCTTACATCTTACATTGTGGGCTGATATGTGTTGAGTAGTAGCAAAAATTAGCAAAAATTCCCCGGTGGGAACTAATTCAAGACTGTTGCAATCCCAGGTAAGAACCCCGGGACCCTGGTTAAGTGAGTGTTGGAGGCTGTTATCAAGGGAAATACTGTTACTTTTAAGAACCTAAAACATTTTATGATTTATGGTTTAATGATTTTTTTTTTGATTTACAACTTTTTTGTCTTTGCATATGTCATGACCCGCCTGTCAGAGCCTCCTGTGTGCCACGCCCCCCTCGTTACCTAGTGTCTGCTTCCCAATGGAAACCAGCTGTCGTCTATTTCGTATCCAATTGTCTTGTGCTTTTAGTCTGTGTCTCAGTCAACCCCAGTCAGGTCCGTCATTTTGTAAGTCTGTTTGTGAGTTTGTTCGCCAGCCTTACGTTTTCGCCTTGTTAGTTTGCCTGCTTTGTTTTGTCAAGTTTTACTTTCGTTTTGTTCTCCCTGAGACCCGTACTCCGTTATCACGGAGAATAAAGCCTTTTTGCGACTACGCTGCCTCCAGCCTGCCTGCTTGCTCACTCGATCGGCAGTGGTCGTGACAGCATAATTCCATCTGTTACTTTATTACTTTGATGCCTACACTAATATTCATTATTTTATTTAGCAGGTGCTTTTATCCAAAGCAGCATACATATTTCTGGGAAAGCAGGGTCAGCCAGCCCTTGGGACAATAGGCAATATGAGTCTTGCTGAAGCAGTAAAATCCCTCCACGAGGGGATTTGAACCAACAACCTTCCAAATCACAGGTATGGCAGCCTGATCTGCAGAGCCTCCCACCATCTCTGTTGTTATAGTGTGCATATTAAAAAAAAAAGAAAAAAAATCTTCTATGAGTACATGTGTCCAAAGTTCATTAATTATACCTGCTTACTGATCCAAACAGCCTTCTCCTTCACACAGGGACTCACATACCTGCAACAGAATACATACAGGATGTAGACAGGATCATGAGATTTGTTAAGGCTGTCAAGAAATACTCATATACGACAAAAAATATCAATGATACAATACTGAAAACCTCACAAAAAATTATTGTGAACAGATTTGTTAAATTCTAACTATATGGTGAAAAAATTAACATTTTGTCATGTTTAATGTATGTCCCAACTCTTCTTCATTAACTAAGGCTAATTAATGCTAATTCTGAATACCCATTTGTAAAATATTTCCATTTTTTTTAAAAAGCATAATAAAAAGCTGACTGATGCACATTTTACAAGCTGGATAATTTACTACATACTCAAATGGCAGCATGTCACTTTCCCATGTACCTGGCAAAGTCAGCCCCCTGTTCATATCTAATGTAGCGTCTACATGTTGCGCAAGGCTAAGATGCTAACCCGGCCCTTGCCATGTGCTGTGTGTCGTTTTCATTTCAAATAAAATACCTCTGCTACGGGCGCCCATAGCGATACGCCTGTAACCCTTTGACCACGTCCTTCGCATGCGTGTTCATTGTGCATCTGTCAGCTGGCCATGAGCTTTTTTGACACACTGTAACCTTTCTCTCTCAGTAATCTTATCTGTCTGTAGAAAACCTGGAAATTGTTTGCCAAAGGCGAACAGCTAGTTTATTTTTAAGAATGTATTAGTGACACGCCTGGTGAGTAACTGAAAAGAATCCTTGTCATTTCAAAGTCAATAAAGATGCGAATAGCTAGGATAGAAACACCTTGTGACATCGAGCTAAAACTAGAAGCTTGTAAAAAACAGCTTTTTAGGAACATGTCACTCCTCTTACATTTGAAGTCTATTTTTAAGCCTGGAAGAATATAATATGGAATAGGTAGTAACTGAATAATAGTGGATAGTTACAGTCATTAAATACTTTATTCTGCTGTACTGCACAATGTTACAGTAATATACACATATGTGTGAAAGTAAGTGACCTAACATTTCAAAGAATCTGTTGATATTTACTCTGATTTTAACTGAGAGCTAAAACTGTAGTAATTGTTTTTGTCTAGTCTCTGACAGCACATGCTGTACAGACAGGAAATATTGTTTCATAATACCAGCATAACATTTATCAACATGTTTACAACGACTTTTCAGGAAATTGTCGAGTACGACCACAAAAGCCAACAGCACCTGACTGAGAAGGAATCTCTGAACAGCCTTATTTTCGAGCGCGAAGCTACGGCTTCCAGCTCGAGCGCGACGTGCCCTAGCGTTTCCGCCTCAGCCTGCTTGCCGCTCCTGTGAAGCAAACGTTCTTGGCCCTCGCTCTCATTATATGAAGGTTACAACAACAGCTCCTGCTCATCCCTCCTGGAGGGGTTCTCATGTATGGCTGGAAGCCCAGTCTGCAAGGGGGGGGGGGGGGGCAGGAACATCAGCAGAGGTTCACAGCTGCTTCCCCGGCTTCCCAGAAGACACAGTGTCCCTGGACATGGGGTTCTCTTCATAACCAAGCTGTCCACAGATACTACGGCTTCTTTAGCCATCTCTGGCCCCAGAATGTACATGTCCTGGACAGTATTTTGGGGATTCACCCAACAAAGGCCCCCACTGGCAAAGGTACTCATGAAGATTAACAAAATGCACTCATCGTGGGCAGTCAAGAGCCATCGTACTCACTGGTGTCTCTTTCAGGCAAGGTCACCCTCATCTTCCTGGCCACGGTCCCACGGTAAGCCAGAGGCTCACCCCAAACCCCCCACTGGCACATGCTTCAACCTTTGTTTTTTCACAAATAATGTTTTCATTGTGGGAATCAAGGTGTCTGTCATTCTCCATATTGTGTCTAAGTACATTTTGAATTGTATACAAACTATGGCAGAACACAGCTTCCTTCAAAAAAAAAAATACACAAACATTCTATGAGGTACCCTACAATTGACATGTTATGTCTAAATGACGTTTTCCTCATTGTAGAAAAAGAATACACTGTTTATTTATACAGCCTGTGCAAGATATCCTAATCCATCCAATTTCCATAACCAGCTATCTAGCATACACTTTCACCTGCCCTGCCCAGGCCAGGAGATACTCTGGTCAGAATGCCATTGCAAGATTTGGAATTAATCCCTTAACCTAAGCGACGAATAAATATCGCATTATACTTACTTAAATCAAATTCTGCTGGGGAAAAAATGCGCCCTCCACTCAACAGATGGCAGTACGACGTCAGTGTATGACAAAATATAGCATATTAATAGTGCTGTGATTGGTTAAAACTTTGACCAATAGCAGTGCACCGATCTGGGTTCGTTTATGTCTCCAGTCCTTCGTGATTGTAGGTTATTTTTAAATGGCAATGATAAGTTATAAATATGTGACGAGTTGCTCTAGACGAATACTTTATGGATTATTAAATCTAGATGCTGCACGAACAAACAACATAAAGTCTCTACATGTAAATATGAAGCGGCCGTGTGTTGCTTTTCCGTCTCGGTACACATGTTGTGCTCCGCGGCATGATCAGTTCCATCCCGTGAATAATGTGCGGTGTTCAGGAAAGCATAGATTTTACTGTGGTATACAGGGTATCAAAGATGACAGGACCGCGCACGATAAAGACACAACGGGCTCTCCGGTCATGAGTCTTGCAGCGGATCCCCAAAATGACGATCTCAGGCGTAGTAAGTACATATCAATCTATGGCACATAAGTGTACTTATTATGTAAAGACTGATAAATAGCTACATACATTTAATTACAGTATGTGATAAAAAATTGACATCTATACGGGTCATTTTGGACGTTTCTCAGAATCTCAGTATTTGAATATAATCTGTATTGATTATTTTAGTTCCGAGCTTCCATTAACAACAGCAAATTGTTAAGGGGGGCAGCATGTGGCTCAGTGGGCTAAGCCTGTGTGCTTGTAATCACGAGGTCGCCGGTTCAAACCCAGCCTCAGCCTGTCTGTGGGTCCTTGAGCAAGGCCCTTAACCCCCAGCTCTCTGCGGACAGCTTGCTCTACAAAGAGCCAGTTGAGCGAGGCATAAATGGAATTTATGGACAATAAAGGATTGATTATTATTATAGTTGTGTGACATGAATCACAGATGAGGTTGGATTATAATATATATTTTGTGCACTTTTCCCTTCTTTATTCCTGAGTGTGAGTTTTCTCTGTCTAACAGAGACCCCGCAGGCATTTAACATCGATGTCCTAGTGGCACTCCTCCGCCAAGAACACGCCGTGGATATCTGTGTCATAAAAGTACCGAAATCACTGAAGTACACAGATTACTTTGTCGTAGTCAGCGGCTCCTCCAGAAGACATCTCATAGCGATGGCAGAGTATGCAGTCAAAGTGGTAAGACTATTAGCTATTGTTGTTGTGTTGTCACCATTTCATTAGTGATATTACAGTGGATAACCTCATCGGTATTCCTGTTATAGCCGTTTGTACATTGTCATGTAAGCACTTTTTTATAATGCACTGTTTGTGTTCTTATCACAGTGTTTTTAAATTATTTCATCATTATTAAAACCCGCACCCCATACTTGAAGCAGCAATACATATGTAGTTGTGTAGATTGTGTGTATATGTTTCTAAACCTGAGTTTCCTCTGATGTTTTTGTATGTTTTATCGTTTACAAGGAGTCTGTATAAACATGCATTGTTTGTTGGTACCTCTGACTTGTACGTCTCTGGCACTTTGCGGCAGTACAAAACCCTCAAGATGGATGCTGATCGGCATGTCATAATCGAAGGCAAGGATGCGGAGGACTGGATGTGCATCGATTTCGGTGAGTCTGTTTATCGTGACGGTCTGCTTTAGCTATCGCACAGATCTTTTATTTATATTTTGTCGAGAGCCCTAACCAAGTGGTTTTCTCCTCAGGGCACACTGTGGTTCACTTCATGCTGCCTGAGACCAGAGAAGTTTACGAGCTGGAGAAGCTGTGGACGCTGCGCTCGTTTGACGAGCAGCTGAGCTGTATCCCCCCCGAGATACTGCCCAAAGACTTCATCTATGATGACGAGGCCACAGATTGGCGTTCTGGTTTTGGAGAGCCTGGGGAACAAGAACGGTTGTAGGCCGGCTGAGCAAAATCAGCACTGGAATTCTCTTGATCTCAGTTGTGAACGGCCATTTTGTTGTTCTTAATTGAAGGTCAGTGAAATGTCCTTTTAAAGGTCATTTTTACTATGAAAGTAAGTGCACTTATATATACAGATGACCACAAATTGTGGCTCAAAGTTCCAACCTAATTTTCAGTAGTTTTTTTCTTCTTAGCATCTACATTGCTTTAAAATATAGGGTCATATACAGTATGGCATAATGCTTGATATTTAAAAAATAATGAATGTTGTCTTGACTGATTGTATAATGTGTTTTAATAAAGACAACTTTTGGATGATGTTTGGTGAATTATGCTATTTTAGAAATGCTAATTTAAATATTTTTGCTGGCTATCTTGGGTACAGGCAGTTCGCATGCAGCAACTACTTTTTAATAATTAATAGTTTTACACTTAAAACTAAATTTCATTCATTAATTTTTACATAATTTATGGATTAAGCTAACATGAACGAGGCATAACTATCATTAAGCTCGTATGGTGCATATCAGATACAAGATGAGCTTTGTGTTTTTCTTTCCTCCCAGCAGATGGCAGTAATACCTTTAGCTTTACAACCAGCCCTCTGCGCTTTTTCTTTTGCTTCTGCAGCCCACTTTGGAGTTTCATGAAAGAAACAATGCAGCTGGGTTTTATGATGAAACACTGAGGATATTTACTCACAGTCATTAAAAGAAAATATCACTGGGAACAAGGGCGTTTCTAGCGATTGAGGAAAATCTTGGGGCTAAGTCAAGTTTACCTGAGACTTGACATTTGTTTTTGAAAGAAGATTGGCATCGGGGCAATAGCCCTGAGTGATCAGACCTAATGATTTATGGAATCATGATTGGGAATGATAGCATACTATGCTCAGGAAAAAATATTTTCTACTGACTAGTTTCACAAAAGGCAGCAGAACGTTCTCACACAGCATATGCATTTAGTGCTTCATCCTTCATTCATCTACCACTTCTCCTGATTAAGGTCATGCAGAGTCCTGGAGCCAATCGCAGGCAGCTGAAGCCACAATACTTGAATGCCCCCTAGATAAGACGTCAGTCCAACACCGAGCACATACACTGCAAAACCTGTAGCTAGATATGTGAAGCAACAGTGCAATCTGTGGAACCACTTTTTGCTCTTTCTTTGTATTATAAATACATGATAACAAGCCACTATGGATTAATGCTCTTCAGACTAATGTTGTGTTGTAAGGATCAGTGGAGGGTCAGAGTGCTGCGACAGATGATCTGACCCCCGCATTCTCCCGACCTCAACCCTATACTGCCTGTCTGGAACGAGCTGGATCAAATAGTAAGAATAAGGTAGCTAACTTGTGGCCAGAACATTGCATCGTTGCAGTATTTGATGTTACTTCATTGCTTGAAGCCTTTTATTGAATAACGTATATAAAAATAACAGCAAAAACAAAAGCACTAAAAGTGTGTCCAGACTTTTGACTGGTGCTGTATATCAGCATCGAGAAATGCATATAAATGTAGATTGTTTACATCTAAGAATGTATAGTTGGTAAAAGTATATCATTTTTATTATAGTTTTTACATTCAGTTTCTATTCTTACCACAAACTACTCATCAACAATTAACATGTTTACGTTTAAGTGCTGTCTTCCAGGGTCGCCAGCTTTGGTCAGCTAACTGGAGTGAGATTTTCAGATATATACATGTACGTAACAGTTTTATTACGTTGTAATTAGTGGGTAGGAGTTGCAAATTGCACCAAAGCTTTTGATGTAGCTAACTTTAGATTTGTAATGCAATAATATATATTGGCCGCAAGATTTCATGCGAGTCACGTCAGATGCGTGAGAGTTTGCAGCCTTGGCCTTCACGTCGACACACCTTTCATCTCGGTATCAGTAGCTGCATGGGTTATCTATGGGTTGCCCCTACTGAAGAGAAGGGGATCATCGCAGCTGCTGACTCCAATGCATAACTCAACCACTATATTTAAGATTGCAGCGTTAGTTACTTTAAGCTGCAGCCAGTGCGCAAACTCTCGCGATGCGCGCAACAGATATCGTGACTCAGTGCCCGCGATGCGCGCACCGCGAAGACCGCGCGACAGGTGCTCACGTGGTGCTCTGAGTTCGCGCTGCTGGTGCGTGGCGGCGATTAGTCGGATATAAATTAAACTACAGAAAAATGTTTTTTCTTATATTATTACGGGCAATAGTTTAATACGTTCTAAGTGTGTAAAACATTGTTCGTGGTTTGTAGGTAGAGTATGACATAGGCATAATGAAGCATATGTAATAAATGTGCAAAAATCGTTTGTAAAGTAAAGCCTAAAAGGGCCTTCTTGCATGCATTTAAACGGGGCTGCTAATGTGATTTCTGTATTGAGAATAAGGTCCCGAACCTTGCTCATTTATATCTGCAGTTTGCGTTTTAGTAACTTAAGTCGTTAATTAAGTCGTCTTGCCTTACGAATTGTCACGCTGATAGCCTCGTTCTAGCGTGCTACTGCTGTATATAGAAATAGAAGTGGCAAACACTTACCTGTGGGTTAAAAACTCATACCACCTGCAGTATCGTTCTTCAGTTATTGCGATTGATGTGCTTTGCTCTTCTCTTTAGCATGAAACTACAGCAATGGATAAAACTGTAGCTGGGAAAAGTAAGTGAATCTGTGCTGCAGCTTTGGCAGAGATGTCTGGCTTGGCTGGTGAATGAGACTGACTCGCCCTCTTCTCCTTCCAGTGGAGCTTGTGGGAGTCACACACGTGGTGGACGCCGTTACATTTTGGGCTCAGGTTGGTAACCAAAGTGAACCCACCCTTTGTGGTGGTGGCGGTTTTGGGGGGGGGGGGGTATTGTTTCTTTGCTTTAAAGCCACTGAAGATCAGGTTTGGTCCGGCGATGAAATCCACAGCAGAGCCCTGATACCGTTTTCAGAATGTCAGCGACGACCCCGCTGTGGAGAGGATGACCGGCCTTCTGTCGGCGAGATGCCCCACGGCTCGAAGGCTGACGGGGAATCCCTGTCCTCAGAAGGTGACCGGCCAGTTAAATCGCCGTAGGACTTAGACCTGCGTTACGGTGTGGTTCGCGTTGGTAACCCGGTGATTGTTTTATACAGGTGTATGGGGCACTGTTTTCAGAAGACCGATGCTGGTACAGGTGTATGGTACAGCACCATAATGACGACAAGGTGTGTTTATATTGGTGATTATTGTTAGATTAGCATGGCTTTGTTTAATTATGCTGTATTTAGCTGGATGCTGCTTGTGAATAATGCTGATCAGACAGCTTGCAAAGTGCTTCTTTGTTTAGTTCACAGTATGCTACATTGACTATGGTAATACGGAGCTTGTCAGCCGTTCGTCCTTGGTGGAGCTTCCAGAAGACCTTCAGATGGGATGTTTGGCTAAGAAGTACAGGTTTTGGGGTTTCCATTTAAGCAGTGATGAGGACTCGCAGCATTTTGTGCAGGTGACAGGGGAGGTGGGGGAGGTCTTATTGCGGAGAATCTGTCTGACCCGTTGACTGGCTTCCTCTTCTGACTAACTGGGAACTTTGCAATACTGCCCATTCTGTTCCCAGGGAAAGATCTTCTTGCGCAACCTGATTTACGGCAAGAAATTACGGATTCAGAAGAAGTCTGTGTGCTTTGATGGCACCGTCCTGGTCCACGCATTTCAGGGGGACCTGGACATCGGAGAAGAGGTCATGAAGATGAAGTTCGCCAAACTCAGTATCCCAGGGAGCAGAGAGGGCTCTAGCCCGACCTGGCAGGACCCCCTGGGGCCGTGGCTCCTGCGAACGCCGGAGCGTGCCTCTCAGGGGGACACGGTACAGGCGGGCTCCCAAGTCCTCCTTCCCAAACCACGTCCTGCCTTTCCAGAACCTGTGCCTCAGGCGCTAAAGTAAGTGGAGCAGCAGTTGCATCAGCCCAACAAAAAAACAGTGTAAACATAATGCAGATTTTCACTACACTGACCAGAGTAATTCAGTGTAACGATACAATTGTGATATCCAGCGCTTACAGATTACTAACTCAAAACTAAACTAGATTTAAAATAAAAAATAATATAAAAACTACTTTCAAAATCAGGACCAAAACACCCTGATGCAAAATCATATGCAGGTATCTGCAGATGCAGTACAAATGTGTTTCATTTTCATTTGTAGCCGTCTAGGAGTCGTCATAATCCTGTAGTGAGGAGTCACATGGTAAATGGTAAATGGACTGCATTTTATATAGCGCTTTCATCCAAAGCGCTTTACAATAATGCCTCTC